>WEIV01028666.1:638191-670342 GCA_013390005.1 Calyptomena viridis | reverse complement strand
CAGCCAAGAATCTCTCCCCAACATCCCATCTAACCCCGCCCTGTGGCAGTGGGAAGCCATTCTCCCTCGTCCTGTCCCTCCACACTCCTCTCCAAATTCCCTCTCCAGCTCTCCTGTTGGTCAGCTGTGGTGTGGGAACATAGCACTGGTCATGGAATCCCGGAATCCCGGAATGGTTCAGGCTGGAAGGGACCACAGTGGATCACCTGGTCCAACCTCCCTGCTCTGGGCCATCCCAGAGCACCTGGCACAGGATTGTGTCCAGACAATTCTGGAATATCTGCAACGAAGGAGACTCCACACCCTCTCGGGGCAATTTGTTCCGGTGCTCGGTCACTGCACAGCAAAGAAGTTCTTCCTCATGTTCAGGTGGAACTTCCTGAACAGTTCCTGCCCATTCCTTCTTGTCCCATTGCTGGGCAGAGCCCGGTCCATCCTCTGCCCTCTCCCTGCAGACACTGACAGACATGGATGGGGTTCCATCTCAGTGTCTCCTCCCAAGGCTGAACAGCCCCATCTCCCCCAGCCTTTCCTCATCCAAGAGATGTTCCAGTCCCTGAATCATCTTTTCATCACGCAGATTTGTCTGTCCTAGGGTGTATCACCAGCTCCTGGACCACCCAGACATCAGAGAGGGCTGAAGTACCCACTGATCCTCCAGTTGCTGACAGTCACCTCTGCATTTCAAACTTCCCCTGCTGTCTTTGCCTCCTTCCAGTGGCTGCTCTGCTTACACTGAGACTTATCCTCCCTCACCTGGACTGTGTGGTGTTCCCATTCTTACTGAGGTCACGGTGGCTGGGCAGGATTTTACACTGTCTCCTAAAAGATCAATACAAGGATTGTTGTTGCCTTCCCCATCAAGGTCAGTGTCTCAGGTACAGTCAAAATCCTAAATGGCTTCATTAACTGAGGCTTCAGCCCAGAACAATGAGTCACCTGGTTGGTTTTAGGTGCAGAAACCAATATAGGAGGGACTTTGTTCCGTCAAGAGACTCTGCTGGAACAGGGACTGTAGGAATCGTCGTGTTTGTGCTGCCTGAAGAGCCTGAGCTGTGACACCACTCCTCAGAACTGGAGATACACCCCATGAGTGCACACACAGCTGAGAGCTGCTCATCAGACCCCTCTGCAGCCTCTTCCACACCACAGAGTCTGGGGGCTGATTGTGAGCAGAAGACACTTGTAGCTACTCTGAGAGGAAAACTCATCCTGTCAACACTTTTTAAGTAGGAGGCCACAGAGAGAATAAAGTCAGTGGAGCTGCATGTCCACAGCAAGGATCCCACTGAGTGACCCTGGGATAAGGCTGACACTCAGACACTGTTAAAGTCCACAAGGACTAACATAGTCTTAGAAAGGGAATTCACTCCGTATCAGGTATATTAAAGCAGGATAGGATGGCACTTTCCATTGGATATATTTTTTTTGTGCTGGTTTGGAACACGACTGGTACATTTCTGTAGGGAACAATAGTGCTTGAATGAGCACGTTCTTCTTGAATGAAGACAAACAATTTGCTGGGTTATGAATCCAAGTTCAACACTTTTGGATCTCATCCACAGCAACGTGTCCTGTGAGGTGACAAACCTTCCAAAGAAAATGCATTCCTACATCTTCCCAAGTCCTCCAAAGCTATTTCTGCTGAGGTTTTGGAGCTGTGCTTCTTGCTTACAATTTCTGCCTCTTTATTTTCGTCTCTGGGGAATTGTTCTTCATTTGAAGCCCCTGCTTGGGTGTTTCACATCAACAACAGAGAAGGCGACTTCTACAAATACTCTTTTTACCCCCAAATGCATCACTGTAACATGGGCTCTGGGGTGTCAGAGGCCTTCCAAGTCATTCCCACATAGATTCCCATTTGTGTGCGTGGCCTCTGGACTTTCTCCCTGTCTCAGGTGATAGTTTGCATCAGGAAATCAGATAGTTTGCACCAGGCACCCGTGTTTATTCTTTCCACATGAGTGGAAAAGTGGGTGGCTGGAGCCAAGGGCTCCCTTGCGTGTAAAATGAGATCCTGGAACTGCCTTGGGATTGCACAAAGGAGGTGTGTTACCTGAGCCACCAGGATCCCTGCTGGCACAGCTCTGGTGGCCTAACAGGAAAGCTGTGGAGTGAAGCCTGAGGTGAACTCTCCTAGAAAGGCTCCCAAGTCTCCAGGGAGAAAGTGCCTGCACAGAGCAGCTCTTAGAGTCATCTGGGACCTCTGTCCTCGAGTTCTTCCTGACTCCTCCAGTGCTGTCCTTCAGTCATTCTCATCAGAGCTTCTCTGCATTCCTTCTCTTGTCTTGGGGTCATGAATCTCCTTTTCTGCTTCTCAGCCCATCACATGTTATTCTTCCCTGTGAGGGTGGGGAGGCCCTGGCCCAGGTTTCCCAGAGAAGTTGTGGCTGCCCCATCCCTGGAAGTGTCCAAGGCCAGGTTGGACGGGGCTTGGAACAACCTGGGATAGTGGAAGGTGTCCCTGTCCCTGGCAGAAAGATGATCTTCAAGGTCCATTCCATCCCAACACTTTATGGAGGCAGCAAGGACAACAGTGCACATTTCCTGGGAGATACTGGCCCAGCATCCTTCTAGAGAGGGGCCTTGGCCAAAACTGCACAAACCCAGAAACAAGACATAGTTTGATGCAGCCCAGGCACTTCCAGATTTTGTAACCATCCAGTAAAGCTGAATAGAGCAGGAAGTTCTTAAGGGAGTTCTTAATGAGTGACTAGGAGGGATTAGAGAGCCTGGAGCAGTTTGTGCAAAGTATTTGGACATAAATCTGATCCCGTGTCACACTTTCTAAATCTCCTAGCAATGTCCTGGTGTGATAAGGTTTTGCACCCTAGGGAGCAGGCCTTGATATGGGAATCCCACTCCTAAATTAAGGTTAGAATCACAGAATCATGGAATGGTAAGGGTTGGAAGGGATCTGAAAGACCACCTAGGTTCTCCTGCTTTTTATGGCTGAGGGAGGTGCTGCCAGAAGGGGAAGTTGTGTGTTGTTCCCCTTCTCAGGGGAGCACTGTATGGGATCAGTTGGATGTCCTTGGAAGGACAGAGGGGACAAATGCTGATCAACAGGACTCAGTGTTTGATGGATCTTTGGTTTGATGGATCATGGCAAGTCTTCAGGCAGAAGTTGATCAAATCCTCCTTTCCCTGATCCTCATAACTCTCATTGCCAACAGCATTTGCACAGATCCTTCCAGGATATTCCAGATCCTTCTCCTCCTTCCTTCTGAGCTGTACTGCCAGCAAACAACATGTCTCCATTTGAGGCCTTTTTTTTCCCCCCTGTATTCCAAACACATCTATCTTTCACAACCATAAACATTAAGTCCTTGAACAATCTTGAGGAATAAAGGTTTTGAGGTAAGATTAACTTTGCCACAGAGTTAAGCTCTTTTCTCTGCTCTCTCCTGCTTGCAAATTCCAGCCCTTGGCAGGCAGGTTGGGACTGTTATGTAACAGCTTAGCTACATGTAATTAGAGGGCACAAAATTACATAGGAAGCAGGGGTATTACTCAGCGTGGATGCTACAAACTCACCTGAGTTTCAAAAGCACGTGGATGAGTTTGTGGAGGAGAAAAACCTTAATGAGGAGTGACTGTAAATATGCTGGATGTAATTGTGTCTGGTTCAGGAAGTCCTTCAGTTCTAGATCAGTCTGTGAGAGTATTTTGGGGAAAGAGCTGCTCTCAGAGGCAGAGGAACTAGACTAGGATGATCTTTGCTTGGATGTCCTTAGCTGGGTTCCCTGAGTGATGAGCAATTCTTGCCTCACCACAGCAAGGAGGAGCTCAGAGGTTTGCAAACAATCCCCTCTCCATAGAAATGCTGTTTTCCAAGGAGATTTATTATAAGCAGAACACTGAGACATAAAGAAGCCAAGTACTTGAAGTCTGGGTGATTTGTTTGCTGGACCCACTTGATTGTTATTCACACAATGGAGTCATTTTTGTGTGGTGTTGAACTTACCAGTCTCTGTTCCAAAAATTATTTGTGCTTGAGTCACGTTTACCCTCCCTCTCAGCAGTACTCACCTTGGATTTGAAGGTGCTCCTGGAAAGCAAGCCAACCTCCTCCTCTGACATGGAGTTCACACGTAACCATATCTTTTCTGAAGTCTGTTGTATTCCATGGTCTTTTGCAGACAATAGTTTAATTCCTGGCCATAAACAGATCTTAAACTGTTCACAGTGGGGAAGAGACTGAACTCGGCCTGGATGGCAGCTCAGCCACACAGAATGTGAAGAGAAGAATCATCTTCCCCCTGTGGTGCTGCACTGGTTTGACCCTGACACTCACCATCCCCAGCAGATGTGACACAGAGGGCACAGGGAGGGGTCACATCGTGTTGGCAGCACAGGAGAACCTCTCACTGGTCTCATCTTCCCCCTGTGAGTGACTGGAGTTGCTTTTGCACCCAAACACTGCCTGGCTGTTTCCTTGGAAAAGGAAAAAGGGGAACATTTTAGTTAGAAGTCATTTTTTTAATTACAACAAGCTTCATGATCTCTGGTTCAACTACATTTGTCTTGTTTTCTTTTTTTTTTTATAATGAGGGTGTGAACCACGGATGCCTTGTTTTTAAACACATTCTCTGGCATCCTTCCCCTCTTTGTGAGCTCCTGTGAAGTGAAAACACAGGTGTGGGCCCTCCAGGTAAGCTGAGAAGGAGGAAGGTCTGCTGATGGCATCTTCCACCTGGCTGCTCACACTGTGTGTGAGATCCCTGCCTGAAAGGAGGAGCAGGAGCCTGTGCAGCTGGTTTAGCTCCAGCACTGGGTGCTCACACCCTGGGGACTGCAGTCACATTTCTCTGTGCAAAGTCTTGCACTGGAAAGGACCAGATTAAAGCCTCCAGTTCTCCCCAGATGCTCCTGTGTTGCCACTTTTTTATAATCAACATCTTTTTGTGACCAGGGACAGCAATCCTGCAAGGGCACCTCCCCTCAGGACACACAGGAATTCTGCTAATGCACTGGTGGCTGATAAAGGATCTGGTTTCTTTTGTATCCACAGTTCTAATTTCCACCCTCCTGGTGAGCGGTTTAATAGAATTATTGAGGTTGGAAAAGACCTCTGAGATCACTGAGTCCAACCTTTGGCCCATCACCACCTTGTCAACTAGACCAGAGCCCTGAGTGCCACGTCCAGTTGTTAAAGAGAGATGAGACACAGTTAAGGAGAGACCACAGCAATGAGAACT
Source organism: Calyptomena viridis (assembly GCA_013390005.1). Taxonomy (NCBI): domain Eukaryota; kingdom Metazoa; phylum Chordata; class Aves; order Passeriformes; family Eurylaimidae; genus Calyptomena; species Calyptomena viridis. The sequence continues at coordinate 665,141 of WEIV01028666.1, read as the reverse complement.
ATCAAAAAAAACTAGGAGAAGGGGAAGGAAACAGGTCTGTGAAGAGCAAAAGTGGCTGGAGGGGACAAGGGGTCAATCTTACAGTGAGAAGCACCACCACAAAAAAACCCAAATATATTGATTTTGAAGGCATGTGTTCAAATAATAGCAAGATTAGTCATTAAGATCAATTTATAGCTGTGAGGGAATTCTGGAAAGGTCACCTGGGGAGGGAAAAGTTTGTGTTGCTATGAGATTTAAGGGCAGGTTAGGGAAGAACCATCAGCAGAGAATTGCTGAGTGGATCCTGTCTCAGGGCAGAGAGAGGCTCATCAGCTTCCTCTTTTCACGTTTAGCATCTGAATCTCTCTCCATTCCTTGCTGCTTCTCCAATAAACACATCAATTAATGGGTTGTTTATCCTGAGAATGTACAAAAAAGGCCACTGGTTCAAGTTCTGAAGAAGCCCTGACCTGCACTGCAATCAGCTAATGGGAATTCCTAGATCTCCAAGAGATGCATTATTTATTTTGGGGAAGGAAACAGCTTCATTTGCTCCCTGAACACTTCCCTATATTTCCCATTTATCCAGTGCCTTGCAGCTTCACATCTAAGCAAACTAAATGGAGGAAGGATGCATCCCAAATATAACAAGGACTTGAGATCCTTGAGGGATTTCTGAGGAAAAAGTCACACCCTTCATGAACACCTGCCTGGACAGAGGCCCTGATGTTGCTAAGAATTGTCACTTGCCCTCCAGCAGGGATTTCACACCTCAGAGTGGATACAGGGAGAGCACAAGGGGCAGTGCTGCAATTTAAAGTGACTTTCACACACTTTGGTGACAGTTTGGATGTGGCCCTGGGCAATCTGGTCTAGTGGAAGGTGTCCCTGCCCATGGACAGGGGCTGGAACCAGATGAGCTTTGAGGTCACTTCCAACCCAAACCATTCTGTGGTGACTTTCCCAGTTTTCCAGCCAAATGGAAGACTCGGAACAGAAACAGGGAGTCCCCAAACAATCTCTCTGCCCTTCACACTTTCTATAGAGGCCAAATACATTCATCCTGCAACAAAACTGAGTAACCACAGCCAGAAACAAAGGCAGGAGGGAAATGTTTTCTGCCCTCAGCAGCTGGTCTTGCAGAACTAGATGCACTAACAGTGTCTGGAGTGCACACAACATCCATTTTTCTTCCTTCCTTCCTGGCCTTGGCAGAGCAGGTTTGCACAGAGGGATTCATCTCAAGCAGGCTGTGGAAACAAGATGCATAATTAATGCAGTTAATGACAAGGATGAGTTTCCAGACTAAGCAGGAGCAGCGTATCAAACACTCTCAGGCCAACAGGAGAGTTTGGCCACAGAAAGTCTTCCCTGTCCAGTAAATCCTGGCCTGCTTTCCCAAAGGTCTGTATCCTCTAAACTACACAAAACCTGGTATGAAAACAGGCTCACTCAGGTCTCTGAGTTTAAAAACTCAGACAAAGCCTCACACCAAGTTTATCACACACCACAAAGAACAATGGGCATCAGTACAATTAATTTAATTGCCCTCTATCAAGATTCATCTGGATCTGGCCTTCCAGGAAACCAGCTGGGCTGTTCTGTGAGTACCTGAACCAGGACATACCCAAAACCACGTGGGGTTTCAAACCCCAGGAGAAAAGGATTTCAATGGAAAGAATTTCCCAATCCCAACAGTGCCCATCTGGGGCTGGCAGCATCTACAGCGTGTAACTGAGGCAACCCTGCAGTTGTTGGGATGCTCAGCTAAGAACAAACCACTCCAACAATCTCTGTATGGATGGATCCCTTGATGCTGGGGAGGAGAAGGGTTGGGAAGCACAGAATGCAAACCAGGTCTTGGAAAAAACGTCTTTGTGCTGTGGGTTTTGTAACTTTGCTTCACTGTCAATGCAACAATGCAGCTCCCAGAGAGCTGAGAAACCAGGAAAATGGGAAGTGACCATCCATCTGATGCCAAAGGAGGGGTCTGCTGTGGGTGTTGTGGTGGTTTGCTCTCCTTGGAGTGCTGATGGTTTAGACTTTCTCCATGAATGCATCAGCATATAAAGTCTTCATACCTGCTAAGCACACGGCTGTCGGATTGAGCAATTAATGCAAATTTTTAGTAATTACAATCTACATTTATTGTATAGGGAAGGTTCTGCATCACCCCAGTCCCTCCCTCACTGACAGGAGTGACAAGGCTCAGTGTAGACGTGGTCTGTCAGGACTATTTCACCAGTCAGTGCCAAACAGCCTCTGTAATTAGCAGGAACACAGAGTACTGACCCCAAAATCAACCTCTGCACTCTCATGGTAAGAAGAGATGGGCAGGAGCAAATATTGAACACTGCAGAGGGAGAAATCACAGCACTGACCCAGCAGGACACTCTGGCACAAGGAGGAAGGTCACCCCCCTCCTTTGGAACTGGACTTTGATGATCCTTGTGGGTCTCTTCCAGCTCAGGATGTTCTGTGATTCTAAGATTCACCTCCATCTGCGCAAGAGGTGGAAACCTGCTGGACACCAGGAAGCAGCCCTGGAACACTGAATGCTCACAGAACAGTTCTCTGGGAAATGTTCAGGTGTCCATCAGTCCCACATCCCTGTTTCTTCCTCTGCTCTTCCCACCACCACAGCTGGCCAAGAAGCCTCAGGAAGAGTTGGCTGAGGCCAGTTACAGCCTGACAGGATGTGCCATAAATCAGGGTCATTGTCTGCAAAGGAACAAAGCAGAGAAGGAGAACCCTGTAATCAGTGAAAAGCCACTTCCCCAACTCTGTTTACTGAGCACGTTTGTTCATTAGACTTTGGAGAATAAATAGTGAGTTTATGAAAAGGACTCGGGTTTCATCTCATAATGCAACACAAAGTTTCCCTGTCAGGGGGTCAAATCCTGTAAAATGTGTGACTTGCCAGATCTGGGAGTAGATGCACAACTGCTCAGTGTAGAGTCACAGAGTGGTTTGGGTTGGGAGGGACCTTGAAGACCACCTCATTCCAAGCTGGCCTTGGACACTTACAGGGATGGAGCAGCCACAGCTTCTCTGGGCATCCTGTGCCAGGGCCTCCCCACCCTCACAGCCAAGAATTTCTTCCTAATATCTAATTTAAATTTCCCTTCCTTCATTTTAAATCCATTCCCCCAGGTACTATCACTCCACACCCCTGTGAAAAGTCCTCTCCAGCCTTCTTGGAAGCCCCTTTAGGCTGCAGCACATAATTGTCCAGGGAACTCCTGGGTTTCATAGGTCTTGAAGAGGGTAACCTCCATGAACCAACCTGAGAAAAGCCTGCTAAAAACATATCCATGCATTCCATGGAATCTGCAGGGTCTCACGGACTTAAATCCCTCCTCCCTGAAGTGTCCTGTTCAATTCATGTCAAAACTCACACTCTGAAATAAAGCTGGCTTTCGGCAGAACACCTTGGAAGGAAACTTCAGGGCAGAAGAGCTGAAATGCATTTAAAATGAAATCTAAACCAGCCATCTGTGCAAACCAGAGCCTTCACCACAGCTGCAGAACCATTTATCCAGAGCTGGGAGTGTGCTGGATGCCTCCAGGAACAGGCAGGCACCTTTCCCACAGCCTCACCAGCCTCTCCCAGCTGTCCAGCCAAGCAGAACAGCCAGCAGGAGCTTGCAGAGTATCAGGGAAAAATCAGGCTCAGAATTCCTTGCCTTTGCTGGAGGGTAAGAAGGCATCATGTTAACAAGGCAAGGAGAGGCAAAAGCATTTAGGAATTCCATTTTCCATCCAGTGCTATTAGATATTCACTATAATGCAGCATGATGAGGCTGCAGACTTGGCTCTTGAAGGTTAATAGTCCTTTATTTCAATAAAAGGCAGGTTATTCCTTCTTCTCACAGGGCATCTCCCAGGGAATGGGTGCTGTAGGTCAGTTTTTCTGGATTTTTTGCATTTCAAAGGATCATTAAGGTTGGAAAAGACCTCCAGGATCATTGAGTCCAACCTGTGACTGATCCCACCTCATCCCCCAGCCCAGAGCACTGAGTGCCACATCCAGTCATTCCTTGGACACCTCCAGGGATGGGGACTCCAAACCTCCCTGGACATTCCTTTCCAATACTTGACAACACTTTTATTGAGGAAATTCTTCCTGAATTTACAGTGAAGTCCCCTGTGATAGAATTGGAATTATATTTTATTAAATTAATATATTTTGCTGTCGTTTTCCTGCAGACTGAGCTGTAATTGAAATTTTTCCTCCTCCCCACTGGTAATATGAGGATTGTTGGAATGGGGAAGGGAAACTGCCTGCTGCCTTCAGCTCCTGATTTTATCCACAGCTTTTTGTTGGAGCAAGACATAAACACACATCAGCATATGCTTTAGCTGAAAACCAGAGCTTGCCAACTCAAGCAGGTTGGGAATTTTCCATCCAGGGAAAGAGCAAGCTCACCAAAAAAAAAATTGTCCTTGGGGGCAAAAAGGAGGGTTGGCCTAAATAATTCAATTTTCATTCTCCTTAAATAAAAACAAGTGATGGCTGGAGTCTGGGAAATATCCCCAGAATGGTTTGGGTGGGAAGGGACATTAAACATCATCTTATTCCAACCCTCTGCCATGGGGAGGGACACCTTCCACTAGCCCAGGTTGCTCTGGTCCCATTCTCTATAATCTCTCCTTAAATATCGATGGATTAAGATTGCATGGAGATGCTGGTACCTTTGCTCTGACCAGCCTGGTCCTTCTTACACACTTGTATGGAGACAGGTCAGCTCTGTGGCTCATGGAAGCTCCTGGGAAGGAGCCCAGAGCATGGAAATATGACACATAAAATATCCCAGGCCCCTCTGAGAGCACAGCTCAGTGAGCTGGAACCTTTGGCTCAGCAGCCTAAAAAAGAATCCTGAAATATTAAAAGTACTTTTGTTAAAGGTACCTACAGGAAACACTCTGTCAAGCTCAACTAAATCAAGGAAAAAAGATGTAATATCAAAAAAAAAATATATATTTTTTGGTCTTAATTTTCAATCAGGACAGAGATGAACATTAAAATATCAGAAGCAACTTCCTGAGAGGGGGAAACCTTTCACAGAGCTCTGCTAAGTCAAATAAACCCCCCAGTGCACACACAGAGATCTCCCTGGCCTGGAGATCAGAGGAAGAGCCAACCACAGCTGACAGGGATTAATCCCATTCCCTGCCTGGCTGGGCAGGACCCAGCACAGCTGGGGCATGAGGAACCCCTGCCCAAAACACTGTGCCCTGTTATGCACTGAGACAAAAGGAAAACACACTTGGGCTTCACCACTTCAAACACAGGAATGGTTTGTTGTCACGTCTGTCCCCCCAAAAAATCCCTGGCATTTGCTGTGGATGTAAGATTTGAGTCAGTTCAGGGTTGGGGCAGAGGCTGATTTTTTTTTAATTTTATTTTTTTTCCCTTTTAAAATGAAATTGTTCACAGTTCAGAGAGTGAAAAAAGCAGGGCTGGCCACTACTTCCAAGGCTTCCAGACACTTAACAAATGGCCAGTTGTTAAAAGCTCAGCTCACAGAGTGTGGAAATCTTGGAAAATCATGGAGCTGCAGAGGGGAAAATCCTTTGCTGGCTGTGGCAGCTGAGTGCTCACAATTCCTGGCTCCCAAGTGCCTAATAGAGTTTGAAAGGACAGTTAAGTACCATCCTCCAAACCCAGCTGTCCCTCTTGAAAAGAGGGAAAGCTACAGGAGGAAAATAGACACAAAATGCCTCTTGTTCCACTGCAGGGCCTTGAAAAATGCATTTAATGCCCCTGAAGAGGCAAAGCTATGGGAGTATCAGCAGCATTGATCCATCTGCTGTAGACTGAGCTGGAGCCTGGAAAAAGAAGTCAAATTAAAGGATCATCTGAACCCTGTATGGTGTCCCAAAGCCACCAGGACTAGGGTTGGACTAGACAGGATCATGGAATGGTTTGGGTTGGAAGGGACTTTAAGGACATCTTTCACTATCCCAGGTTGCTCCAAGCCCCATCCAGCCTGGCCTTGGACACTTCCAGGGATGGGGCAGTCACAGCTTCTCTGGGAAACCTGTGCCAGGGCCTCCCCACCCTCACAGCCAAGAATTTCATCCAATGAAATGGCTTCCAGTGGTACCTTCCAACCTTACCCATGCTGTCATTCCATGATTTTCCATGCCAGTACATCTCAGACCTCCATCATATCATCATTTTAGCAATCCCTTTTCCAGGCTGAGTCATCAAATGAAAGGAAAGCAAGAGTCTCTAGCCTGACTCCATGGCTGCTCTCAGGAAGGGCACTGTGGATCCAGCCTTGCAGTGAGGGCAAACAGAGCTCACCTGGAATGCTGCAGGGGGGAAAAGGAAAGATTCTGTTGTTCCCAGACCCCTGATAGTACAGACAGTGGAACAAAAGGGCTTTTTCTCCTTGGGAAGGATGGCACTTGGAGTGCTGGTGGTTTTACTGCATGTGGTCCTCGACTCAATGGAAATCCCAGAATCATTTTGGTTGGAAAAGACCTCCAAGATCATGGAGTCCAACCTGTGCCTGATCCCCACCTTGTCACTCAGCCCAGAGCACTGAGTGCCACATCCAGTCATTCCTTGGACACCTCCAGGGATGGGGACTCCAAACCTCCCTGGGCAGCCCCTTCCAATGCTTAACAAACATTTCTATGAAGAAATTCCTCTTGATGTCCAACCTGAACCTCCCCTGGTGCAGCTGGTGGCCATTTCCTCTTGTCCTGTCCCTTGTTCCCTGGGAGCAGAGCCTGACTCCACCTTCCTGTCAGGGAGCTGGAGAGAATTCCAGGTCTCCCCTGAGCCTCCTTTTCTCCAGGCTGAGCCCTCCCAGCTCCCTCAGCTGCTCCTGCTGCTCCAGCCCCTTCCCTTCCCTGGACATGCAGTAAAGTTCTTTTCCATGCCAGGATCACCCCGGGTTGGCAGATCCCCCAGACTGAGAAGAAGGCAGGAGTGATTTCGTAAACCAGTTCTCTCCTCCAGCACCAACCCCTAGAGGATTGAGCTGGCAGGAAATCAGCAGGATGGAGTGTCTGGAAAGCTGGCCCTGAACTGCCCCATCCTCTGGGTTCAGCTGCAGTCCAAGGCCTCCTCCATAGAGCCCACCTGAAAAACCCTCCTCCCAGAGGTGAGGAGATTTCCAGCTCGTGGGAAGGAGCACAGAGCCCTGTGAGATAAGAAAGGCAAAACCAAGGACAGAGGTAGGATTGTTGATGTGATAGGCAGCAGCTCAAAGGGGCAAGAGGAAAAATGTCCATGTGGGAAGGCAGAAAATCCTAAAGGGAAGAAAACTCAACCCCAGATGGGAGGTGGCATCTCAGCAGTGGGGATGTTCTATTCCAACAAGCAGCTGAGGCCAACCCTCCCTCCCAATGAACACCCATGTGGGCAGCAAAGACACCCTGGGTGCCTTTCTCTGTGGTCAGCACAGACCTGTAGCTCCCTAATCCAGGTTGGATGGGGCTTGGAGCAACCTGGGATAGTGGAAGGTGTCCCTGCCCATGGCAGGTGGTGGAAGGAGATGAGCTTTAAAGTCTCTTCCAACCCAAACCATTCTGTGATTCTGTGACCTCACCTGTGTGTATCCTAGAATCATTTATGTTGGAAAAACCCTCTAAGATTATGGAGTCCAACCATTCCCCCAGCACTGCCAAGGCCACCACTAAACATGTCACCAAGAGCCACATCCACATGGCTCTTGAACACTTCCAGGGATTGTTATTCCACCCTTTCCCTGGGCAGCCTGTTCCAATCCTGCTCACAGAATCTCTGTGCATGTCAACAAACACCCCCAAAAACTGCTCCAGGGAGAGAGGGAGGGTTACAGTCCACTGACAGGTTTGTGTGTTTTGTATTTTTGACATTATCTGCTTTTCAAGGTTTTGTGGGTTTGTCTGGTTTTTGGGTTTGGGTGGGGATTTTTTAAATATAAATCCATGTCCAAGAGACTGCAAACATGAAAAGACAGCCTGAAGTTCAGAAACAGGATAATGGAGGAATATTGGGAATGCAAATCAAGGGGAAGAGAGCAGGACATGTTCCAACAAGCTGCTCTGCCTCTCAAGGCTGGGATGACAGGGAAAGCAAAGTCAGATCTGGGCTTTGAGGTGTTGAGGTTTCTCAGCAGAAAGAAATCCAAGGAGCTGAAAACAGGGAGAGAGGGCAACAAAAGGCTGATTTTAGCTCAGAGGGGGAACAGCTTCATCCTCCCAGCACAGCACTCCATCTTCCTCATCCAGACATCCTGGAACAGCAGCTGAGTTACAGATTTTGGGATGCTCTGATTTGGAGAGCAATATATGCAGCCAGTCCCTAAGGGACCTGATTCCTCAACAGTTAATCCTGNCCTTGGCAGAGCACAGCAGCCAGATAGATGCTGGTACCCACCGCAGCACACACCGCCCTATTTGTTTCCATGATGAGCCATTCCCATAAATGCTCCCAGTGTGTTTATTTGAATGTGAAATTACCTCAGCACCTCTGATCCAGCTCGACGGTTGCACACGGGAATAAACACACTCGTGCATAGGGGTGTACTGCATTTGTTCCTGCTGAAAGGCCGGATCTTTGTTTTTATACTTTTTTTTTCAGTTTTTAATGTGTTTAGAACCAGGAGAAATTATCACCAAGTTTAAAATGAGCATTTGATGGAAAGCAGGGAGAGGATTTGTGAGTTAAAGTTACCTGTTGCAGTAGGAACACAACTGCATTCAGGGGAAAATAATAGAATCAGAATCACAAACTTGTTTGGGTTGGAAGGAACCTTAAAGACCATCCCTGCCATGGGCAGGGACACCTTCCACTATCCCAGGTGGCTCCAAGCCTCATCCAACATGGTCTTGAACCCTTCTAGGGATGGGGCAGCCACAGCTTCCCTGGGAAACCTGTGCCAGGGCCTCACAGGGAACAATTCCTTCCCAATATCCCATGTGTCCCTGCCCTCTGGCAGTGGGAAGCCATTCCCTGTGTCCTGTCCCTCCAGCCCTTGTCCCAAGTCCCTCTCCAGCTCTCCTGGAGCCCCTTTAGGCTCTGGAAGGGGCTCCAAGCTCTCCCTGGATCCTTCTCCTCTCCAGGTAAACCCCCCCAGCTCTCCCAGCCTGGCTCAGAGCAGAGGGGCTCCAGCCCTTGGAGCATCTCCGTGGCCTCTTGGACTCATTCCAGCAGGTCAGGTGGATTTTCACCTTAGAAATCTTCCCTTAGTGACTTAATTAGTAAAGGCATTGATGCAAGGCTTACCCCCACAGATGCTGACTCAGGCTGCAGGGCTTTTCCCTCCTGGCTGGGTTACTTCTCCATCCATTTCTCCAGTCCCACGTGCCACGTGCAATCACAAACAGCTGGACCAGCACAAGTGAGGTGGAGGAGAACAGAACAGCATTTCAATCCAGGATTGCACAGCCTTTCCCATTGTGAAATGACAGCTTTGCCAACTGTCAGGACACTCCATGTACTTGATGTTGTGCAAGTGTCCCTTAAGGATCTGTGGAGGAAAATCTTTTTCCCAGGAAGGCACAGCTTTTTTTTTTCCCTTCCTTCCCAAACTGAGGGAAATGTAGAAACCAGAGCCCTGTATTTACCTCACCACAGTCCAAATTGCTGTTTTGTCTCCAAAACAACTGATGGTTGTGGCTGCCTCATCCATGAAGTGTCCAAGGCCAGGCTGGACAGGGCTTGGAGCAACCTGGGGTAGTGGATGGAATGAAATGAGTTTTAAGATCCCTTTCAACCAATACTGTTCTGTGATTCAATAAGAAACAGAGAATCCTCTTCACTCCAGCAGCAATGTCATTGAGTCTTCAGGGAAAAAAGTTCCAGGTCCAGTGGGATCTCAGGCTGCTCCTACACCACATCTAATCCACAGACTTCGAGACTCCATGACCATGTAGGAAACAGCCAAGGCAGTTCAGATGCTCCAGGCAGCCCAAAAAGTGGCAGGTGATGAGATGGAGCACAGCACAGAGAAGACAAGCTGTTCTCTGCTCAAAACAACCCAAACTCTGAAATAACCCTCATTCCTGCCACAAAGTTTTTATTTCATACAATCAAGGGTTTCCAAACCAAAAAGAAATAGTTAAACCAGAAAATACCCCGTGGAAATGTTGCACTTACCTTGCTGGGGCATCACAACAACTGTTTTTCATACCAGGAAAGTGACAGCAGGAAGCAGAATTCCTGGATCTCTTGTACCTTTGAATTAGCCACTTGCCAAAGGAGCTTTTTTCCCTTTGGAGTGACCACAGGCTACACCCTTCAGCCCTGAAACCATCACCCTGTAAAGTGCCAGTGCCAACTGGGATGTGCAGCCCTGTGAACTGGTCCTGTAAATGGTCACAACCAACTGCACAAGCTGCAACAAACCTGACTTTCATAACTTTTAAGAGTGGAATAACACACACCTTACCACGGCCTGGGGTGGCCACGTTGTCTGTCAGTACTTCAAGATACTGAGGGAGCAGATTTGGAGCTCTGAGGGCAAACCCCCCATGAGCTGACCTGCAGGAGCTGAAGGCATCAGCAACACCCTCACAGCAGAACAGGATCATCAGCTCAGTTCTGAAAGACAAATGCCACGGGCTTGTCATGACATGGACACAGCAGGGGAAGGTGTGAGCAGCCAACACAGCCCAGCACCCCAAGCTACAGCCAGTGTCCAGTGGGAATTCCTCCTCATTGTCTTCCAAAAACCAAGCTTAACCCAAATCAGGCTGCCTGATCATACATGAAAATATTTTAAAATAGACTTACTCTGTTTCAGCTGAGACTTTTGGAAACATTTAGGGACCAAATACCAATCTTTTCACATCAAAACCTTCAGCACCCTTCCCTGTGGGACTGCACAGGCTGCAGGGCAGCACACACCCCCATCTCCATCTGCTCCAACACCAAAAGCCACAAAAATCCATCACCCAAGGAGTTGCAGAGACCACAGATGATGCCACAGGGAAACAGAGAGCCCAGTGGTTCCCAGCCTATTGACTCACCAGCAGGGAGAAATCCAGGAGTTTCCATGGCCCACAGCCTCCAAATCTCAAGAGCTCTTTGTCTTCTTTTTGTTCCTTCCCCTGGCAAGTGCACCCAGGTACCCCCACCTCCCTCAAAAACAGGGAACTGTGACCCCAGCTCTACTGATGGACTTCATAGTCATGGTTGGGACATCAAAAAATGNTCATGGAAGGGTTTGGGTTGGGACATCAAAAAACTGGATGGAACCACCCCCTGCCATGGGCAGGGACACCTTCCACTATCCCAGGTTGTTCCAAGCTCCATCCAACCTGGCCTTGGACACTTCCAGGGATGGGGCAGCCACAGCTTCTCTGGGCAACCTGTGCCAGGGCCTCCCCACCCTCACAGGGAAGAGTTTCTTCCTAACATCTAATCTAAATCGCTTTTAGTTTAAAATCATTTCCCCTTGTCCTATCACCATTTACCTTCTTGCGAGGCTTTGCTTCAGCCCAAAGCCCCTTCCCTTTAAATGCACCTGCCCCTCTTCCTTTGGACAGACCAATACCAGCACAAAACCTTTTCTGTCCAATTGTTAATCCATCCTGTGCAGAGCTGGTGTCCAAGGACCAAAACTGGGAGCAGAGCTCTGCAAGTCACTCACAGTCTCAGGGTCTCAACTTTCTCCTTCTGTCCCTCTTTACCATCACAGAACCTGTTCAGCTGCAAAATAAAACACACAGGGGCTGAAAAGAGCTAAAATTTGAGGCAGGAACTCACATCCAAGTCACACACACACTCCCCCCTCCAGTGGGAACAGAAGCCATACTAATAAAAAAGATTCAGCAGTGTAATTAAAGAACTTTTTAGTCTTCAAGGTTTTAATTTGAACAGACATATCTACTGTGTTCTCAACGTATCTACAGCAAAGTTTACAGCCACTCTGTATCTGTTTTTCTCCCCCCACATGGCTGAACATTGAGCCATGATCTTTTTTCCTCAGCTTTGTTAAATTTTTTCACAATATATTCCATGCCACAGCAGCTGGGATTCTGTACATACACAGCATATATCTAACAACAGCACACCACTCCCAGCCCTGGTATTCCAGATTTTACAAGCAAATCACGACTGATGCAGCAGCCAAGTCCAAATAGCAATTCCAGATGTTGGGACAGCAGTGCACCCATCACTTACACTGGCAGCAGTGAACAGACACAATGCACACAGTGCTGCTATCACAAAACACAGGGAGTGCCAGGAGAGACCTTTCCCCCCTTCCCACGGAGCATGGACACTTCCCAAGGCTGTAGCAAAGCACACAGGAGACACCAAAATGCTGTACAGTGCAAGTTTAACCTCTATCCTAAGCAACATGGCCAGCAGTGCACTTCAACCACATTCAAGAGTTAGAGCAATACAATCAAAATATTGAAGGTACATATTTCCCTTATGAAAACTGTGCAAGTTAGTTCCTTTTCCCTTCTTTTTTTCTTTTTAAATTTTTTTTGGTAAATGGCAGAGTGTCCACATTGACTGACCCCAAAATTTGGAGGTGGGGCCCTCAGTGTCCAGCTTGTTCCACAATTAGTGTGTGCAAAAGAGCAGGATGGCAGTGAGGGTGTAAGGCAGTGGCACAGGGAAGAGCTGGAGCTGGGCACTGCCACAGCACCTGGAGCTTGGGAAGACACAGGGAATCTGCAAAAGGGGTGTCAGGGGGCAGGTGTCCCCCTCTGAGAGAGAGCAAGCCCATCAGTGATATAAATATGTGATTAAATACGGGAGACAAGCAGGAAAGCAAGGAATCAGGAGTGTTCTGCTGTGTCCAACACCAACAGCCTCCACTGGAGCCTGGGAAGCACTGGGAATGGAAAGGTTAAAGGAGAACATGGAAGCAGCCTGACACAAGAGCTGTGTGACCTGTCCTCTCCCAGCAGGACCTACCCCAGCACATCCAGCACCTCCCAGGGCTGCTCCAGGTCACCTGTTTGCAGGGACAAGGACAGGAATTGTGGAATAAACTGCTGGAGCTGCTCAGGATCCCAGCAGCACTTCCACACAAAGGCTGTGATCCACACAACCACGAATCCAAGGCACACACAGCACCTGGGTGTGGATTCAGCCCCGAGGAACAAGTGGAGGATGAAATAAATGCCAGCTCAGAGAGTGTGCTGCCTTTTTGTTGGCTGTCACAGCTGGTTTCCCAATTTCCTGGGATGCCTGCAGTTTGCATGAGAGGCTGGAGCAGCCAGGCAATTAGATCCCAAAAAATCCCTCTCTGCTTCTCTATTATTTAGCTCAATCTATAATTACTGTGTTAGGAAATTGCATAACCTTTAAGAGTGTTTTATGTATAGCCTATTCCAGGGAAAACAGTGCCTTCTGAATCCTTCCCATCTGGCTGGTGATCATGGATTTCAGATGTAGAAATTCTGAATTGGGCAGGGAAACACCACCCAGGCAGGTGCAGATCCCACAGATGTGATTTAAAAGGGTGAACAATCATTTTAAGGGCTCGTTTTAGTAATAAACCAGAAGGTTTCTCCAGGAGCGAGATTTGGGTGTGGGAAGAGAGAACAGCCAAATTGTGCCTCCCCTGTTATGCAGAACAAATCATCAGCCACCCTGAGCAGCATTCCCTATGTTAGACTTGATTTAGTCTCCAAATCTAAAAAAAATGGTGTTACAAGCAGGGGGAATCAATCTTCTGCCTCAAGTGAGCAATGGTTTAAAAAGGATCTTGTTTTCTTTTTAAGCCAGAGGACTTTAGGGCTAAGTTTAGGTTAGACAAGAAAATAAGGAAAAAAGGGCTGGGCAAAAGGCATTAATCACTACCACATAATTTTGTGTATCTTCATTGGTTACAGAATTTTCTTAGAATATATTTAGTGGCCACATGATTTTTGCAGATGACTCTCCAGCTACTTCCAGAACAACTAAAGATCCTGCATTTTCACTTGTATCTGTGTGAAGTGGCTTTTAAATAAAGGCAGCTTCACTCCCTAAACTGGGAGCTCAACAGATTCCAAAGAGATCCCCATTGACCTACTGCAGCTCCATTCATTTCAGCAACAGCAATACTTCTGGATAATCCCAGCCACATGTGCTGCTGTTAATTCAACTCCTCTCAGTCCTGTCCATCAATGGAATCAAGCTGAAAAAAATTAGTATTTCAGACCTACTCTTACCTGCCTTTGGAAAGGAGAAAAAAAATCACTAAAGAAAACGGATTTTATAAGGGCAGATTGAAGTCACAGAAAGAGCAGCTACAAAATACAAAGTTAAAGGGGAAAAAAGCTCATCCCTAAAGTCTTTAAGTAGTTTTAGCAGCTACAAACCATCTAAACTCAGCATTTCTGTAGTGTGATGGCCCCTTAATCTGCAGCAGATCTGGGAGGTCACCTGGACTTCCAACTTCTGCTTCTGAGGTTTCAGGACATGGATATATGAGCACAAGAGAGAAAAGCACATCAGGTGGAGCAAAAGTGCTTTGCTGAGGTGTAGGTGAAGTGCTGCTCTTGCACCCTGGCAATACTGGGAGCCTGGCCAGGTGTCCAAACCCAGCCAGGGCAGTTGGGAGTTCCAAGAAGGCAGCTTGGATCTGGTGAAAAGGGCAGCTCTGAGCCCTTGTTCTGCAAGTCAACACCTCCACCAGCTACTAAACCTTTTTGTTTTCCAGGTGGAATAAAAGAAGCTTGTTATTCCTTAGGAGATACTTGTCCACGAGGGACAATTCCACCAGGAATTCATGGCTTAAGTATTAGCAGCAGAATCCCTCCCTCAGTTCTGTATTGCACCGAAACATCTTGCTTGGGTTGGGTATTTAACTTCCTGTTCCCAAGCCAATGCTGAACTCAAAAACCCAAGTGTTGGATGTGAAGGCTAGTGAGAGTATTGTGGAGACTGGCAGAACCTGTAATTAGATTTTAAGTAATTCTAGTTTTTCTAGACAACCAAAGAACTAAGCTGCCTTACTTGTTTGGAGAAAAGGTGCTTTCAGACAAAATGCCTTTACCTATCTATAAAGAACTCTGTATTTCAATCCTGTGAGTGTTTAGAGAGTACAACAAAAGCAGAAAAAGTCCAAAATAAACTGGAGACATCCTGTCTCTTAGCCCATCTTGGTCATCCAGACAGTTGGAGATCAGAGTTCCAGCTTCTGCTTACACTGTACACAATTCTGACACAGAAAAGCTGCCAAGAGAGGACACTGTGCCCAGCTGTGTCTTCTGTAAACAAACCAAAAAGGCCTCCCAAAGGAGCAGGGAGGTTCATAGTGTGAAGGTTTCAGCAGTGGGAGGGCTGAGGGTCAGCTGGGACCGAGGGCTCAGCAACACATGCACTTTTCCATGTTTAGTCTTCAGCGTGATGGGGGCTGGGAAGGAAAGCCCTGAGGCAAAGCCCTGGCAGCTCACATGTGCTGATGCATCCTGGTACCTGCTTCCAGCTCTGCCAGGCTCCTCCTCAACACATTGACCTTGGCCTGAAGTTCCTTGTTGTAGTTTATAATGTTGACCATTTCTTCTTGGGCTTCATCGAGGTATTTGGAAGGTCTGTTCCACCGAAGGAAGACACCTGAAAGCCCAGAGCACACAAGTCACGAGGGTTTCTTGATGCCAGGAGGGAATGCTGTCCATATTCCACCAGTTCTCAACTCAGGTGCACCCAGTTTACACATTCTTCCCTTACCAGCAGTTAAAAACATTGACCACCCCCCTACGAGTTCACCATCCTATTAAAGAAGGTTAATAAAAGGAAAAAAATGAGGTTTCATTCTTTTCCTCATATACTGATCAGAGCAATCCACGTCTCCCCCTGCTCCACTGTGACTCTCTTCAGCACCCATGGCATGGAGAAAGTTCCTGCAGCAGGGAACCCACTGCACATGGATTATCCAAAATGGTCAGTCATGGAGAAGCTCTACAAACACAAACCAGACATTGCCTGGAAGAGGAAAATCAAGCCTGGTTTACCTTCCCAGAGCTGCAGGCTCTGTGGGGCCACAGAGGGCCAGATGACAAGGTTGTTGGCCTCAAAAAGAGGGTTCTGGAATTTTTTTAGCTCTTCAGTCCTGTTCACCCAGGACCACAGGGACATGGTCTTTTGAGGCAGCTTCAGTTTAGCCCTAAGAAACCCACAGGAACAAGTTAGTTTTATACACTTTGATCTGTAAGGACTCTTAAAAAAAGGCAGAACCACACAGTATAGAAGGCCACAAGTTTTTCCATGTGCTGCTAAGACCAGATAACTCAGGCAAATCCCTTCAGCACCTCTCCCATCGTGGCACAGGGTGTAAACCTAAACCAATTTACTCAACCTGGCTGATTGCAATTAGTTTTGAATAAAAGATGGGGAAATGGCATTTTTAAGTCGGTGGAAGTTGGCTGCCTGCTGTCCAGGGGAAGAATCAGTCACCTCCCCATGGGGGTTCCAGTGCCTGGTTCTGAAAGGGATTGAACTTCCAGGTGAAGGTAAAGCTGGGAGGTGGAGTGGGGCTGCATCAGGGAAGGATGGACATGGAATTGGAATTCTCAAGTACACAAAAGCAGTGTTATTGCTGGAATTGTGCAATGGGCATGTCTGACAGGTCCCTCTGGTGGCAGGAAGGATCTGAGCACACAGTGCTGTTTTCCTGGGGCAATCCCACCACAAGGAGTTACACAGGGATCACTATTCCTTAGATGCCAGCAAATATTCTGCCTGCACTAGCAAACTGAACTGCCAGCCAGGCAGGGGCTTCACCATCCCTGTGAATGCTTCAGACAGCACAAATTTAACATCAGACTTGAAACCCCTCTGTGCTCTCAGGCTGACGGGCTCAGATGTGACAGGCAGGTTATTACATGTAACATTCCATACTCTTCCAAATCCCACCTTGTTGGTTTCAAGCCTCACTTAGTTTTGCAGATGACTAGTTCAGCAGCCCTACAGAAGGCTGCAGAGTCTCTTCTAAAGCCATGATTGAGGGCAGAGAGGTTTATAGGAAGCTTGAAATTGCCTCATCTCCAACATCAGCTGTTTTCCCCTTCTCCTCCTTCAGTGATGTTCAGTTGAGCAGGAGACCATCACACAAGGTCTCACTGGAGTCAGGAGTTCCAAGGGCAGAGCTGCCAAGCTCACAACAGGAATCCAAACCTCTCTGGCACCTGTGGGAGGCTCCAGTCCTCCACCTTGTTCACCTCCCAGCAGTCCCTCTCAGGGCAGGACCTGGGGCTGTCAGGACCACCAGGGTACAGAGTCGTGTTCCTCCCTGACCAGACTTGCCAGCTTTGGCTCCTGAGTGCCTTGACCTTCTCCTCCAGGCCTGCATGGACAAACCTGCTTCCCACAGCCATGACTCATGTCAAACCCCAGCTGTTTATGCTTTTATGGAAGAGTTTCTGAGCAAGGGACTATATAAACTGGGGATGGGTGGAGATTTTTGGCCAGGTTGGAGCAACCTGGGATAGTGGAAGGTGTCCCTGCCCATGGCAGGGAATTGGAACAAGGTGATGTTTCAGGTCCCTTCCAATCCAAACCACTCCATGATTCTATGGCCTTCTTTAGTCAGACACCACCCAATATTTAAAGGGTTCAAGGGGCATCTTTACCAACCTTTCATTTTCGTTGTTTCCCAGGAAAGTCCCAAACTGGGAGGCATAAGCATGTTCAAAGAGCATGATGAGGAACTGTTGGTTGAATTCGAAAGAGCAAGGGAACTGCCGAAGGATCTGCCACACACAGTCCAGGAAGAGGAGGAACACTGGGGCCTCCCACTTCTGTTTGCTGTTGGAATAGGCTGACTGGGCACAGCGCTGCTGGAAAGGGTGGCCAGCCTGGGAGAATCAGAGAAAACATCACTCACAAAGCAGTGGGATGTGGGTACACGTGGCAAAAAAGACTTCAGAGGCAGTTCTGTCCGTGTGGCCAAGCTATTACTGCTCAGGCATCCAGTCACCATTATCCCTCTGTCCTGGGCACTGATGAGGCCTCACCTCAAGGCCTGGAGTCAGTTTTGGGCCCCTCAGGACAGAAGGACACTGAGGGGCTGGAGTGTTTCCAGGAATGGAGCTGGGGAAGGGGTTGGAGAACCAGGAGTGGCTGAAGGAGCTGGGGGGGCTCAGCCTGGAGAAAAGGAGGCTCAGGGAGGACCTTATCACTCTTCAATTCCCTGAAAGGAAGGTGGACCCAGCGGGGGTCGGGCTCTGCTCCCAGGGAACAAGGGACAGGACAAGAGGAAATGGCCTCAAACTGCACCAGGGAAGGTTCAAATTAGATGGTAGGGAAAATTCCTTCAAGGAAAGTATTGTCCAGCTGTGGCCCAGCTGGTCAGGGCAGTGGTGGAGTCCCCATCCCTGGAGGGATGTAAAAGCCATGTGGATGTGGCACTTGGGGACATGGGGCAGTGGTGGCCTTGACAGTGCTGGGGGAACAGTTGGACTTGATGATCATAAAGGCATTTTCCAACCCTAATAACCTTGTGATTCTATGACCCATTTTCCTGCCTTTCCCAGGCTGTGTGAATAGTCCTGTATGTGATCAGAGAAGGTGACCAAGAACAAACTGTTGTGGGTGCACAGGAGGACCAGGTTGCAAAGGTACAAAGAGCAGAACCAAGGTTTCATGGTTTAGTCTGAACAGGGCTCTCTAAAGAGATGGAAAAGATGGAACCTGGTCCAGTGGAAGGTGTCCCTGCCCATGGCAGGGGGTTGGAACAAGATGAGCTTTGAGGGCCCTTCCACCTTAAACCATTTTGTGGTAAGATGTTCACCCTGAGCACATAAAACAGGCAGTTCCCCAAATCCAAAAAACTGCCAGAAGCAGAGGGCTCATGAGGTGCCAGAGGTACAAATGACTCAGATAATGATGCTGCTCTTAGGGCAAAGGGCATTCACAATAAGCAGGGCTGCAACAAGACCCAACCTGTTTGCTGCCTCTCAGGCTATTTCCCAATTCAACTGTCTCTGGAACAGATTGTCCTTTTGTCCACAGGTATTTCTTACCTGCAGCCACTCCCTCACAACAAGAGCCTCAAAGCCCTGTATGGTCCTGCACCTCGGATCCAAGATAATCTGTGCCAGAGAAGTGACCTGGAGTGTTGAATCAGTTCCTTCAGTCCCATGGACTAACACTGATGCACCTTCCCTGGGGAAGAAAAAGGTGGAAAGGGATGAGTGTGAATGAGCAGAACACACCCCAAGGACATACACATCCCAGTGGATGCCATTACATCCCATGGACACCAGTGCTGAGGTTTTGCTGATTCTTTACCCCCACTTCCCTCCCCATCAGGATCCTCACCAACAGTAACCAGAGCTCTGCATCACTTAAGGCTCAGTTTCTTGCCAAGCATTCTGGAAATCCAGACCCTTTGTCCATGCACAGTGAGATCTTTGTGCTTCTCACTCTTTTGGACTGGTACCCCTGGAGTTATTGCCTGGAAACGCAGCTCAAAATCAGCTTGTGTCATGTATTGTTTTGCTAATTACTCTGAAATCTTCCCTGAAATCCCCTGCAATGATGTATCACCCCCCAAGCTGCTCTGCCAAACAATACCAAGAGGTTCTTGCTCAAACCTGGGTGTAATTTGGGTCTCGGCTGAAAGGAGGGTGGAGCCAGGTGGGGCTCAGTCAAGTTCCATCAGTGGAGGCTTAGACTGGATATTAGGGAAAATTTGTTGACAGGCATTGGATCAGGTTGCTCCAAACCCTGTTCAACCTGGCCTTGGACACTTGCAGGGATGGGGCAGCCACAGCCTCTCTGGGCAACCTGTGCCAGGGCCTCCCCACTGTCACAGCACAGAATTTCTCTCTAATATACAACCTAAACCTTCCTTTCCTTCCTAATCTTAACCTTTATGTCCTCCTCCCCCAGCAGTGGCAGATAAAGAGGCTGCTGAACAGCCAAGCCCACCTGGGACAGGTTGCTCTGGAATGAGATGATCTTCAAGGTTCCCTTCCAACCCAAACCATTCCATGATTCTATGAATTCCAAAGGCCAACTGCCAGCCTGTGTCCTCCTCACAGTGAGGCACAGCAGACAACACTATTTTCCCCTTTCATCTTTCAGGCCCCAGACCTTTAAGACGCTGCAAGATCTGTCCCAGCCATTCCCTGCCCATGGCAAATACAATGGAACCATCCCTGGCAGCTCAGCTCTGACCTCCAGGCTCCCAGTGAGGCAGCTCAGGCACCTGCCACAGCTCCAGGTAAACAGAAAAAGCAAAGCTCAGGTTAAAAATTATGAAATCAGCCACTGTCCCAACAAGCCAGAAAGGTTTCATCACTGATCTTTCCCATTATTCCAGATAAAACTATTGATCCAGAGCAATCCTTTTCTGGCACAGTCAGTAATGAAACCAGCACTGTCAGTGCTTTTAAAAAGCAAAGAGCTCATATTTTAATGCTCTGATGATGTTTTAGCTCTGAGACTGCATTCCAGCCTGCTTGGGTGCATGGAGAACACATTCCTCAGCTGGTATGAAAGGCTGGGTTTTCCCTGAATTTTTGGATGGGCTTTTCCCACTCAGAGCCACACATAAAACACATTTAGATCCCTGCATGTGGCCTTACAAACCCCGGCATCTGACAGGGAGCTTTGGCTCTGCAGTCTGAGGTCTGCACACAAGTCAGTCGAGTCAGCAGGATTTGTGGAAGAAATGTCAGGTTAAAGGAGGTCATGAGCACTTGGAAAGGGATGAGCAGGATTGCTTAGATAGGACTGTGGGGATAAAAATGTAAGAGGGGAACAGCACTGAACTAATTCCTGGGGAAAACAAGGAAATGACATTGTTTTAACCTATGGAAGTGAGGTGGGATATTGTAAACTTGCAGCTGAAAAGAAAAAAAGGACTTTTAAAAGAAACCCCAACCCTGGTTTAAAATCCTCACTCTACCTGGTTACCAAAGAGTATCTCACAAGGGCACATTTCAACCCAAACCTTCAATAAAACAATCTAAATCAAACTGGTGGCATCAGATGCAGGAATACACCACAATCACATAATTTAAAACCTATTCTTAGCCACAATTGCCCCCCTCAGCCTGATTTATTGGAGGAACACCATGACAAGGAAAGAGTACCTTTCATGGGTCCAAGCCAAGTCACGGTGGGCAGTTACTTCCAGAGGTATTTAATGACCCATCTGCAATGAGTGAATGAGAAACTGCAGACTTTCTGCCACAGAGTTACCTGTCAATGCACTGAGCAGCCAGACAAGCCGTGGTCAGGATCTCCTTGACATGAGTCAGCCAGTTGGAAGCTTCCAGTTTACTGAGCCAGCGGTCCATGTTGTGAGACTGGTCATTACAAGCTTCCACCAGCTTGATGAGGCTTTCCTGCAGGATATTAAACCTTTGGGGAAAGGAAAATATTACTGGAAACACAAGCAGTAACACAGGAAGCAGGATATGGATAAATTAGTTTTTTGTATGTTGTGGTTTATTCATTCCTCTCTGAAGCTTAATCAGCAACAAACAAACTTAAGTCCATGTAAAATCTTTAGAAGCAAAACCAAATATTTCAAAGCAATGGCCAGGAAATTCCTTAATTAACTCCTCAAGAGCTGGTCTATACAGTGATGAGGGGAGTGATTGCTTTCCCATAGCTCCAGCAATGTTATTGCATATATGTCTGGAAGGATTCCCTGAAATTAAGGCTGAAGAGAAGTTGAACCAGGCCAGACTAAAAGTCTGTTTAACTTAGTAACTTAACTCCAAATGACCAAACAGTCATTAGGTGCCCAGAGAAAAGTATTGAATCACAGAATCATGGAATGGCTTGGGTTGGAAGGGATCTTAAAGCTTATCCCATTCCAACCCCCTGCCATGGGCAGGGACACCTTCCACTACCCCAGGTTGCTCTGACCTGGCCTTGGACACTTCCAGGGATGGGGCAGCCACAGCTTCTCTGGGCAAATCCTCTGGCTAAGAGTAGTGTGGATGGCACAGAACAAATCCTCACCTGCAGAAGTTTTCTGGCAAGGTATTTGCTCCTCCCTGTGCACAGGGAGACCCAGGAAGGCTGGAGTGTGGCTGTAGATGGCACAGGGAGATGCCTGACGTTTAAAACATGCAGCTGGTTCTTCAGAACAAGGAACCAAACCCCAAATACCTTTATCACCCACATATCCTGGTTTTGCCACAAAGGGAACACAACCCTGCTGACAGGAACCAGGACACACAACCCTCCTCACAGAAGCAAGTACTTCATGGAGCTACCAGGGTTCTGCCAACGTGACCCAACAAAGCCAAGCCCAGGGGAGAGTCTGTGTGATTCAACCCACCTCTCAATGCTCTTGTGAATCCTCCTCCACTGGGGATAGTGGGCTTCTTGTTCAAAGCCCCCTCCCTTGGCCCTGGCCTGCTGGGCCACATTGAGGGACCTGGTATCGATGATGTAGCCACGCTTGCCAGCCCGGAGTGTGGCATTAACCAGCTTCTCATCTTCCTTGCACCGCCTCCAGTTTGTACCTGTCAGAGGTTGGCTGCTTCTCATCATGACCTGAGAGACACAGAACCACGAGTGAGGCACTGGAAATGGAGAGAATTCAGGTTGAAAGGCACCAACCACTCGAGCTCCAAGCCTTGCCCCAGAATCCTTCAGTTCTTTTAAGTTCAACCCCTGGCAGGGACTGAATGTATTTAAAATCCAAACTAGAAATGCTTGAATTGAGGGATCATTTGGCAGGCAAAGTTCTGAACTACAGACATCACCTTAGAGGCTTTACCCCTGTAATTATGCCTGAAGTACCATATTTGTGAGCCACTGAACAGGCTTCCTGCTGCTGGATCCATTATAAGCCATGGAAGGTTATAACTCCCTGGAGCTGTTCAAGGTCAGGCTGGATGGGGCCCTGAGCAACCTAACTTAAGTGGTATCCCTGTCCATGGCAAGGGGTTGGAACGAGATGATCCTTAAGGTCCCTTCCAACTCAAACCACTTATGACACCAGCATCTTCAGGATTGTCACCTTTAAGGTCTCAAGTCATTCCTGTGTTAAAGATGCCTCTTAGGGACAGTTTTCCCTTGTGGATAAACTAATAACCCTTAAGTCCAGAGATTGATGAGGTGAGATTTCTCTTTAGTAAATCCCTTTCAATGCAGGAGCTCCCCAGCAGCTCAAATGATCACTAAAATGTGAGGCCCCAAGTACATTCAAAAACTCAGAGCCACGAGGGCAACATGAGAGACAGAGCTACTGTCATCAAGGTCTGAGCCGAACACTCTCACATTCCTCACACCTTAAACACGCACAATTTGGAGAGAGATTTGAGCAAAAGTTCCCTTGATGTTTTTCAGTTGAGCTGAGAAAGAGTAGAAAGCACAACTAATATGAAACTGTTGGTTGGTGATTTTAAAGCAAGGCAAAAAAAAACCTAAGTCAGACTAGACATCCTCGAATCCAAGGCTTACAAATCTTAGCAAGAGGAGGTGAGAAGGCATTGGAGCATTTGAGGAGCCTGTTATCAAGTTTAAAAGCTGCAACTTGGACAACCTCACATCCTCAGAACTGGTTACATCAGCAAGAGACACAGTTACTCAAAGGTTTGACAGAGTGCTTTTCCTAATTGCAGCGTATCAGTCATTCCATTAGATTTTGGCTTGTCAAAAACTCTGTGCAACACCAAGAATTTGCTGCTCCTGAGTTGTACTACACTGCCAGGCTCAGAGAACAGCTTGTTCTGATCCAGTCCCTCAGCATGGCTCTGCTGTCACACAGCAGTGACTCACAGACAGGACAAGGTGGCTCCTGCCATCCTTTCCACGAAGCACACCAAGCAAATCAGGAGTGCCAGCAGTGGCTTTGCAAGTCTCATCCTGTTCCTATTGCTGCAAGCAAGCTCATGCCATGCACATTCCCAAACAAGCAGATCAACAGCTCTTTCTAGGATGGAGATTACTCATTCCATCCCCTGGAACCAGTTTCGCTGCATCCACTTAGGAAGCTGGAAAATAAACCAGGCAAACTTCTCAAACTTAATTCTGGAGCACAAGTTGGGTTTTTTTCCCACGAAACAAACAGATTCACACACTTCCTTCAGGCACAACCACTGCCCAAACACAGCTCACCATCCCATTCTTCTTGTGGTAGTAGCTGAGGACTGGGAAGCGGCTCCCGTGGCGGAACGTGGCAACTTTCCGGAGCTCGTCGTCATTGATGGATTTGGGGACAATGACAACTGGAGGGTAGGAGGGACAGACAGAGAAGTCCCTGTTGATGCAGCTGAGACGCCACTCATCTGTCTGAAAAACACCAGAACACACAGGTTTTGGGTCAGAAAACACATTATTCCTGGTGGAGCATAACAGACCAGGGAAGAACTTCCACATGCACACAGAGTAATTTGGGTGATCTGTTCCATCTGCACCACAGCTGGAAGCTCAGTTGTCTTTTCAGTATCCATTTACTGATGACCCATTAATTCCTCCTCCATTCCTTGATGCTCCCTGCAATTCCCTGGTTGCAGCAGCTCCCAGAAGTTCAGTACCCAAAGTGCAGATAAAGCTCGTAAGCAACGGAAAAAACTCTGGTTCTTGAGGTGCAGGACTTAAAACATTCCCCCTCTGGTTTATCCACACCCTCAACCAGCACAAAGCAACCTCTCGTGGTCAGAAATGGGTGATCAGAGCTTTAAATTATTTCACAGGCAGAGCAGGCAATGTGGGAGATGCCAGAGCAGGAATGTGTTCCTAAATCAGCAAATTCAGAGGGAAAAAAGGTTGATTTTGATGCAGGAAACATGGGCTCAACCCTCCATCTGTGCTGGAAGAAGAGTTCACAAGACAAAGGTGACTGAGAAATTCCACCAATTCCAGATGTTGAAGCTGCTCTGAGGTTAAATTTGCAATTTAACATCTCCAGCTTGGTTCTTTTCCATGTGCTCAGCTCCAGCTCTTCCTCCCAGAGCTCCTTCTGGAAGCAGCACAGCACCCAAGCCCCAAGGTCTCACCCTGAGCTCCCCTTATGTAACTTTTCAGCTTCCAAGAGCCAAACCCCTGTGAAAGAAGTGCTGAATGTTGGCACCCTGCACCTCACTGGCACTTGGCATGAGAACTCAGCTACCTGATAGCCAGGGGCAGGCACAGGGCCTGGATCCAGCTCAGGGAAAAAGGTCACTGAGGGGGCTCTGCAGAGATGCCATAAAACCTCTGCTCATGTGTGTTCACAGAAGGTTTCAGCCACACAAAAAGGTAGAGGGGTAAAGCAGGTGGCACAGAAAGTAAGAGAAGAGCACAACAGCTGCACATTTCTGACCAGAATTGGGTCTCCTTCCCTCTTCCCATTCTTCCAGAGGCTTTCTACCTTTGTCATACACCTCACTGCTACCTGCTCATATAAACCAACCTGCCTGGCTCACTGCTCCAGTGGAAAACAGGGATCAATTCCCAAAGGTTTTCTGGCAATCAAACCTTTCCATCAGATGATCAAGTTGATCTGACTCAACACTTTCATCATCAGGAGGTCCAAGGCATGGGATGTGTGGCACTGTAGACAGGAAAACTGTCCTTTTTGGTGTCAGCCTGAGAAAAAGATGCTGGAAAAATACACATTGTGTGGATCAGAACCATCCTCCTCCTCCTCAAGAGCAGCTGCAGTGACCCAGCTGGACAGTTTTATACTATCCCTGTTGTAAACTTATTGTTCATTAGCCCCCAAACAGCTCCTCTGAAGAGCCACATGGTACAAAAAGCAGAGCAAAGTTCAATTGCCTCTGTCCATCATGTTACAAGCAGAGCTGAAAAGTTCTGGATCCCAAAAGGGATGTGGCTGGTCACAGCTCCAGGTGTTAATGCACCAGAAATGACATTTTTTTAATAGCTTTTCAGGGGGTGTCTATGTTAATTTACAATTAAAGGTGTAAAATTTGATTACAAGGAACAAAATCCGTGTGGATGTGGAATGCAGAACTGAGAAATGCCTTCCTGGCACACGGGATGTGGGCAAGGCAAAGGCAGGACCCCGTGGTGTGTCTGAGAGGAGCTCCCACTGGGATCACCAGTATGGACAGGGCATCTCCTCATTCATCTCCCACTTTGGTCACTGGACTCCTCACCATTCCCACCAGGAGACAAACGATCCTGCTCTGCCATCCAGCTGGAATTTGCTGCCACAGGGGCAGGAGGAGCCTGGCAGCAGTTGGCACCATTTGTCTTCCCTGGAACAGCTACTCCTGCAGAGATCCCATCAACCTGTGCAGTGCCAGCTCCACACTGCTGAAATCCACTCCCTCCTTGGCTTTTTTGCTGGGATGTGGAAGGAAAAAGGGGCATTGCTGGCTGGAAGAGTGAGGCAGCAGCAGGGAAAGGGAGCAGGGAAACACCTCCAGCATTCCCAGGTAATTGTGCTGTGGGAAACTCAAAGGACTAAGTTGACATTTAAATCTCTCAGCAAGAGATTTGTACTTTTAGGAATCAAAAAAAAGCAGCAAGGGACTGGGGGCTGAGAGGAAAGAGAAGACTCCAAAATAAAAAAGAAAGGAGTATTTTCTTTACAGGTTTCTGTAAAGGTTTAACTCTTACAGTTCTACTTTTCTTGTCCTAGTACTTGTTTAGAGATACTTATTCCCAAATGTCCAAGCTACCCTTCATCCCAAGACTTAGAGTTGCCAGGAGAGGTTGTTTTCCACAAAACAGAAATCTGAGCTCTTTCCTACTACAAAGAGGAAGGAGAAGAGAGAAAAAGATAAAAAGTGGGGAGAGAAAAAGGAGGAAAGGGGGGAAGAAAAAGAGGAAAGGGAAGAAGAGAAAAAGGTGAAAGGGAGGAAAAGATAAAAGAGGAAAGGAGGGAGAAAGAAAATAGGAGAAAGAAAAATGTGATTTTTTTTGGCACTAAGACACCTGTAAGTTGATTATACTGTCAGTGCACAAACTTCTCATGGCCTCTTCACTTTATTTTGGGAAACTTGATTTCCAGGTAGTTTGCAGTGCCCTGAAGTTGTGGAATTTGGCAGAAGAGAAGCCTCTTAGGTGTTCTGTGACTGCTCAAAAAAATATGAACCCCTGCACACACTCTGAATTCCACTGAGCCCTCACTGGTTATGCAGTTGCAGAATA
>WEIV01028666.1:568028-630809 GCA_013390005.1 Calyptomena viridis | reverse complement strand
GCGGGCAGGGATCGGGAATGGAGCGGGCAGAGGGAATGCAGCGGGCAGGGATCGGGCAGGATGTAACCCCGCAGCCCCAGGTCGGAGGTCGGTGCCCACCGGGGCCATCGGCAGCCGCAGTTCGGGTGCCCGCCCTGGGGGCACAGAGCACACACGTGCTCAGGTTCCCGCCGAGCCCGGCCCGGGAAAGATGGAGAAAAGGCCAAAATTCCGCCTGGCCGCCCCACACGTGTTCCCCGAAATGCCCCGGGGGACGGTCCCCTCGGGCTGCCCCACCCTGCAGGGACCCCCCAAAATCCAAAGTCCCTCTCCAGCTCTCTTGGGGTCCCTTTGGGCGCTATAAACCAGGACACTTATCCCACAGCCGCTGGTGAGGAGACAGGATCAGGGATGCATAAAATCAAGTACTATTTCCTCTGTTATTTTTTTAAAGTATATTCCTGTTAGGAAGTTCAGAGAGCACAGCTGGGAATCAAATGTCCCCATGGAGTTTATTGGCAGAGGTACAAGCAGGGATGTGGATCCCTGGAAGTGTTCCAGGCCAGGTTGGACAGGGCTTGGAGCAACCTGGGATAGTGGAAGGTGTCCCTGCCCATGGCAGGGCGCTTGGAATGAAATAATCTTTAAGGTCCCTTCCCATCCCAACCATTCCATGGTTCTGTGACTAAAAACCAAAATCAAGGCTAGTGACACTAAAATCCAGCATTTCTCCTGACAGTGAGAAGGGCTGTCTGCAAACCCTCTGTGCTTCCAAGCAAAAGCGAACTTCTAAGCAGTGGGAAGAAGAGAAGGGAATCTCCAGGGTGACAGCAAATTCCAGATTCCTCCCGAAGGGGGGCTCTGCTCTCTGCATCGGCCACTGGACCAGTGGGTGGATCCAGGCTCTGATCCAGAACCACAGGTCTCTCTCACCTGGAGAAACTCCAACTCCTCACCTTGATCTCTGAGGAAGAACGAAGCATGGAAATCAGGTCACCAGACATTTCAGGGGCCCTGTCTGGGGGACATGAGGAGCTGCGTGGTGCCATCCTGCCTGGCATTACTGCAGTGGTGCAAGTTCAAGGTTGTTCAGCCCCTGCATGATGGAAACAGCCTGGAACTGTCCGTGCAGATGCCACCAGGCAGGTTGGGGTGACAGCCTGTTCTGGGCAGTTGCCTGTGAGAAGGATTACAGAGGTGTTTAGATACAGTGACCTGTATTTTTATACCCACCTCTGGTGCTGGGTTCAGTCCGAGTTTGGCCAGGCTGTTACCTGTGTGTCTCATTAAAGCTGGCAGTTTAGGTGATCTCAGTGTCTGAGAGTGATTTGGAAGTCTAATTAAGGGCATTTTAATTTCATAGATGTATGCAAAGATTCATAATGAGGATGATTAATTCTGCTCTTACAGGAGTTTGCACTGATCCACATAATCAACCCTTCCAAAGGAGAAGAGGGGTCTCTCCCAGGGCTGGAGCTTCCAGGGCCTAGGAATCCTTCATTCCAGTGCTGAGATGGCCTGGGAGCAGCACAGGATAATCCTCTCTGTGTTGGGAAGCCTTTGGTATGGATCCAAACACACTCCACTCTCCAGAACATAAGCAGAACTGCTGAAGTGCTGCTCACCTGTGCAGCTTATCCTGGCTGAGGTGGAAAAGGTGTTTCCCTGAGCCTCCCCATGCCCAGCAGTGGGATAGGGAACTGCACAGGGAGGGCTGGTGATTTGGGAAGCTCCTCAGCTGCAGGAGAGTTGCCTGGGGTCTCCTGGGGTCTCTGGAACTAAATCATCTTGTTCTGCCCCCTGCCATGGGCAGGGACACCTTCCACTCTCCCAGGTGGCTCCAAGCCCCATCCAACCTGGCCTGGAACACTTCCAGGGATGGGGCAGCCACAGCTGAAGTGTGGCCATGCAGGATAGCAAAGGCTTCAGCCCCATGGGCAGTGAGGAAACAGCACTGCTGCCTCTGTGAAGGAGGAAAAAGTGGGAATTTGGGCTGTGGCTGCACATTGAGGGACTGATTGTAAAGCCAGTGTTAGTCCTGACAACTCTGCAATCCCTGGGTGATGTGTGGGAGAGAATCTCTCCCAGCTCAGAATAAAAAGATCATCAAATATAGCCCTGAAATCAGATATTACACTGAGAAAAAGGAGTAAGGTGCACTAGGAATGTCCCTGAGAAGAGGAGCAGGTGATGGGTTTCACTGCCTGCCTTTTTCTGTCTTCTCGCCATGTGCAGTAGGGAAAATGGGCTGCTGAGCCTTGTACTCCAAAAAATTTGGCTTGAACCTCATCTCTTGCAGATGAACCTCTGCAGTGGGAGCCATCCTGTTTTAATCCTGCTTTTAATCCTGTGAAATCAGCAATGTTTGGAGCGGGGCCCTTCCCTTCCTGTATTTTGACACTGCCTGGCACAGCCCAGCCCTGATGTTGGTCAGCAAACATTGTACAACCCCCTGGAGAATGGGGGATGTACTGGGAGGAGAACAACCCACCTCTTGTGCAATAAAACACAGCCCTGACGGACTTTATCTCTTTGTCCTGCACCAATTATCCTGTTCTGTGATCCCAATCCCATGGGAGCCACTCCCCACTCGAGGAGAAAGATGTCAACCCACAAGCTGGGCTGTGCACACCAACAATTTTAGAATAATCTCATGTCAGGGCATCCAGACCCCTCCCTGCTCGAGGGAGAGGAGTCTGGAGCACAAATCCAATGAGGAGCAGCCTGAGGGGGAAAAACCTGGAAAAAAGGAGCCTCAGGAGAACCTTCTCACTCTCTCCAACTCCCTGACAGGAGGGTGGGGACAGGTGGGGGCCAGGCTCTTCTTCCACGTAACAAGTGACAGGACAAAAGGAAACAGCCTCAAGTTGCACCAGGGGAGGTTTAGTTTGGAAATTAGGAAAATTTCTTCGTGGAAGGGGTGACCAGGCAATGGTGGAGTCCCCAGCCCTGGAGGGATTTAAAAGCCCTGTGGATGTGGCACTTGGGGACATGTTTTAGTGATTGGTTTGAACGGTTGGACTCGATGATCTCGGAGGGCTTTTCCAACCTAAATATTCTGTGACACCGTGGGTTGTACAGTGAGGCTGTGTTTGGGTCACAATAACCCACAATGGGTTAAGGAGGGCTCTCCAGCCTCTGGAAGCTGGTAGTTCCTGCACCATCTGCTTTTCCTTGCTCTGCTAAAGCCTCCTAAGGAACCCCATGGCCGTGGAGCAGGAGAAGCACAAATAGGAAGTGTCCAAGGAGAAGGAAATGCAGCTCAGTCAGTGCCCTCTGCCAAATGCCCAGAGATTCCTCCTGCCAGACCCCTAAATGCCCGGCCATCTGCTTCCCTCTGCCCCATAATGCACCCTGAAGAGCTTTGCCAAGAAGCTTGGCTGTCCTCAGCAGGAGACAGGGCTCTTCCCATGTCTTTCTTTCCTGTCTGGAAAGCAAGATCACAAACTGTCTGGGACTCTGGCCACAATTCCTGCATCTCCCTGAAGGACCCCAGGGCACAGGGCAGACCCTGGGGAGCAGATGTTCCTTTCCCCGATCTGGTGAGACCGTGTGTCCCAAATTGGAAGGGATTTCCATGATTTTAGGCTTTTCAGGGAGCTGACTCTCCTCCACTACGTGTGCAGCCACACCAGCAGGGTTTTGCCTGTGAATTCCAAGAAGTAATTGGCTGCAGAACAGCAGAGAATCACCCTCCATATGCTGCATTCCCGTGACCATTTGCCTCTTGGATGAGCACTGGTGTTTTTCAGGGCTCTCTCCGTGCTTGTTTTCATTCCCAAAATAGATTTTGATCCTATTATCCAAACATTCAGCTGCTTTACCCTCTGATGTTTTCCTGGGAAGGGGAGTGGAAGAGCAACAAGCACAAGGTAAAGGATGTTTGTGGCTGAAAATTGCAGTGTCCACATCCATAGGGGCAAATCCAAGGCAGCCCTGAGACCAGCTGGCCAAACCAAGCACAGGATATTAAGATCTTCTGGCTTTCCCAAAAAAGGGATGCAAGTGGGCAGCTTGCTGGGGATTAGTGTCTGTTCTAACTCTTGAGCTCTGCCTAGGAGCCAGTTTGCCCAGACTAAAAGTGTTCCAGGGCTTGGGAGAAATGTTATGTCTTAGCCTGGTCCTGGCATTACTGTGTGGATGTAGCCAGAGGCTGGAAAAGAAAGAAGTGGAGAGGAAAACCCTTCCATAAAAAAAAGCAGATAAATGATTGCATTTATACTAAACTTGCTAAAATAGCAGGAAAGTCAGCTGAAGCTGCTTTATATGTTGTTTTCCACTTAATGTCTGTCAGCGTGTCTGAGCACACAGCGTGTCCTGGGAGCTGCCATCCACACTTCTTCCCTCAATCCCCACAAATTGGATTTATCCTCTTGACAGCTGCAAAAAGGGAGCCTGCAGGTGTGGGATTGCTTCCCAGAGAGTTCTCCTGGTGCCACAGCAAGTCCAAATTCGGGATTTAGCAACAGAGAGTAAGTGGGCAAATCTGAAGTGAGAGCACAGGAGGAGAGAGGCTGAAAGGGGAGACAGACAGACACTCCTGAAACCGCCTACACAACTTTTAGCAGATTTTTTCATTTTTTTCCCCAGGTGAATAGCTAGTTTCTGCTGAAGCTTTTCCATTTTGTCATAAAAAATCATGGGTTACTGCATAATGTTCCTGAGGAAAGGACTTTGGGTGCTGGTGGGTGAGAGGCTGGACATGCCCCGGCCATGGGCACTCCCAGCCCAGAAACCCCCCTGTCCTGGGCTCATCCCACAGCGTGGGCAGCAGGGGAGGGGGAATTCTGCCCCTCTGCCCCCTCAGGTGAGACCCCACCTGCAGAGCTGCCTCCAGCTCTGGGAACAACAGCAGAAGGACCTGGAGCTGCTGGAGAGAGTCCAGAGGAGCCACGGAGATGCTCCAAGGGCTGGAGCCCCTCTGCTCTGGAGCCAGGCTGGGAGAGCTGGGGGGGTTCACCTGGAGAGGAGAAGGATCCAGGGAGAGCTTGGAGCCCCTTCCAGAGCCTAAAGGGGCTCCAGGAGAGCTGGAGAGGGACTTGGGACAAGGGCTGGAGGGACAGGACACAGGGAATGGCTTCCCACTGCCAGAGGGCAGGGACACATGGGATATTGGGAAGGAATTCTTGGCTGGGAGGGTGGGGAGGCCCTGGCACAGGTTTCCCGGAGAAGCTGTGGCTGCTCCATCCCTGGAAGTGTCCAAGGCCAGGTTGGATGGGGCTTGGAGCAGCCTGGGATAGTGGAAGGTGTCCCTGCCCATGATAAGGGGGTTGGGGTTAATGAACATTAAGGTCCCTTCCAACCCAAACCATTCTGTGGTCCTAAATTTAACACTTTTTGCAAAGTTTTTTTGTCTTTTCTGTCTCAGGGCTTTTTTGAGTTTTCCTTTGCCAAGCTGGGAAAAGTCTGGACAATGAAAGGCATCTCTGGGTTTGTTTTCTCCTCACCTGGGTGAAATCCTTTCTTGTCCTGGAATTATCCAGGCACTCACCAAGAACAAACCTACAGGTCTCTGTGCTCTCAGAGTATCTTTAGGGCTGATCAAGTGAAACAGAGACAGGGTGATGCCAAAGTTGTATGCAATTATTTCTGAGTGAGTGAGAACAATCCCTCAGGTACAAATAGTCCCCAAAAATTTCCCCAGCACTTATCAGCAGCCAAGAGCAAGGGGTAGAATATCTGATATCGTCTGCATTTGACATTTTCAAATTTTTAGGGGCAAAATTCCTTTTTTTTTTATATAGACTCAAAAAATATTGAATTTTGAATAAACATTAACTTAGGCCACTGATAATTTTTTCACATGTCGATGTGTCATGATCTGATTTTTTAGGAGGAAACATGGATGATTTTGACAGTTTAGCTCTGGACATGATTTAACATTTGCAGGCTCCAAGATCTCTCAATGTGGAGGGAGAAAAATAGAGAGAAAGAGGATTTGGTGTCAGAGAAGGGAAACCTCTGTGGTCAAAAAGGATTTCCATTGGACAGCAGCGTGAAATAAGAGGCATTAACAAAATTGTCTTGACCTGCACTTGGGTTTAAATTGAAAGATAATTAAACATACAGTGATTATAGGTTGCAAGAGAGACAACTATGATTTCTCTGGAACCCACAAAAAAGAATTATTATAAGTCCCTATGGAATAGGAATTGGAACCAGATGATCTAGAGTGGGAATGGGAAGTAGATGATCTTCAAAGTCCCTTCCAGCCCAAATCATTCCATGTTTCTATAATTACATCATTTAAGTGAAGAGGACTGTTCCACTTGTTTCTGAAAAGGCAAATGAGAATAATGTGAGGTGCTAAATTATTTATGAACTGATTTGTTATTATTACTATTTAAAAGCTGTGTTGCTTTAAAAACACATTTCTGGGTGTGTTTCTGTAGGATGTGGGTCAGGTTCTCTGTGTCCTGGGAGGTGCAATATGTTGGGGTAATTCTTCATGACTCCAAAACTGGGTTATTGGGGTCTGACCAAATTTAGGAGATTCCCAGATCATTCCCGAGAAAGCTGAATCCTGAATTGTCTCTCGAAAAGTATAAATTAATACATCTTCAAAACCAAACTGTCCAGGATTTGATGGGGACTCGACCAGAGTTTGTGCTGAAAAAAACACCCAAAGGGTTTTATGTAAAAAGATCCCAGAGTCACAGAATGTCCTGAGCTGGAAGGGACCCACAAGGATCATTGATTCCAACTCCTGGTCCTGCACAGACACCCCAACAATCCCACCCTGTCCCTGAATTGTCCAAATATTCCATGAGCTCTGGCAGCCTTGGGAAGTGCCCATTCCCTGGGGAGCTGTTCCAGTGCCCCCCCACCCTGTGGGGGAGGAACTTTTTTCTAGACCCTTTTTCAGAACTGGTGAAACCTGGTGAGTTGCCCTATAAGAAATTCCAGCCTGTTTAACTGTTAGTTCAGCCCTACAAAGTGAACAGGCTTGTCATGGTTATGTTAAGGGACTTCAGAACTCATTTTTACATTCTCTGTGTATCCAAATGCTGTGGTTCTGCCCCAAATATTCTGACACAGCTTTGGTCCTTCATCACAGCCATGATGGACAGGGAGGAAAATCTCTAACTAAAAATCTCTAACAGTATTTTTTGGAGATAACATTTCACAGTGAGTTGAACAGGCAACACCAATAGCACCCAAGGAACCATTTAACCAACTCCAGGATGCCTTTTGGATGCTGAAATCCACCAGCTTGGAAGAGTGACACAAAAACTTCAAAGTTTTTCTTGAGTAGACAGGGAGACTTGAACTTCATTTCGTAGAATCATGGAATGGTTTGGGTTGGAAGGGACCTTAAAGCTCACCCAGTTCCACCCCCTGCCATGGGCAGGAACACCTTCCACTATCCCAGGTTGCTCCAGGACTCATCCAACCTGCCCTTCATAACCAGGGCAGATGGTTTTCCTTGTCAGGAGCTGGAACCACACACCAGTGTTGTGAGTTCAGCAGTGACTGCCGAGGTTGTGCCGAGTATTTAAGATCAAACACAAAGAGACTGAATTAGGATTTGTTAGGCTGAGTGTCTAGAGCAGCTTGAGATATGAACCATTGTTGATAAGGAAAAAAGGTGTGCTCAGTGTGGGAGTAAATGCTCTCTCTGTTGGATGTACAGAAGTGTGAATCTATTCCTTCAGCATCCAATTAATGATCCCAGTTAATAAAGAACAAGTGGCCAGAGTACCTACCTTATGTGTGACAAAGAGATTAGAGGCAGGGCAGCCCAGTGGAGTCAGACAAGCTCCTACAAACTGAAATGCCTTTTGTTCCACTCCCTGTTGCAGGCAGTGGGATAAATTTAGAGCAACGACCTGTCATTTCAGAAATCAAAAAGGACACGGGGAAAGGGAGAGCTGGAAAAAAATCCAGCTGTGCTGTAACTCCCCAGCAGTGCTGAAGCAGAGGGAGAGTCTCTTTAGCTGTAAGATCAGAGACAAAGCAGAGCTGCTGTTGTAGTAATGTGGCTTTTTTAATATAGAATCACAGAACCATTAAGGTTAGAAAAGCCCTTAAAGATCATCAAGTCCAGCTGTTCCTCCAGCACTGCCAATGCCACCACTGACCCATGTCCCCAAGTGCCACATCCACAGGGATTTCAAAGCCCTCCAGGGATGGGAACTCCACCCCTGCCCTGGGCAGTTGTGCCAGTGCTTGACGACCCTTTCAGGGAAGAAATATTTCCTAATATCCAATTTATACCTCCTTTGGTGCATCTTGGTAGTTCATGTTGGAAGGGACCTTAAAGATCATCCCGTTCCACCCCCTGCCAAGGGCAGGGACACCTTCCACTATCCCAGGTTGCTCCAAGCCCCTTCCAACCTGGCCTGGAACACTTCCAGGGATGGGGCAGCCACAGCTGAAGTGTGGCCATGCAGGAAAGCAGAGGCTTCACCCCATGGGCAGTGAGGAAACAGCACTGCTGCCTCTGTGAAGGAGGGAAAGGTGAACATGGACCTGTTGGAACAAGTCCAGAAGAGGCCGCCAGGATGATCAAAGGGATGGAGCAGCTCTGCTGTGAGAAAAGGCTGAGAGAATTGGGATTGTTCAGCCTGGAGAAGAGAAACTTTGGGGTGACCTAATGGTGGCCTTGCAGTACCTGAAAGGAACTGACAGGAAAGAGGGAGAGAGATTGTTTACAAGGGCCTGGAGTGACAGGACAAGGGGGAATGGCTTCAAACTGACAGACAGTAGGTTTAAATTAGAGATCAGGAAGAAATTCTTCCCTGTGATGATGGTGAGGCCCTGGCACAGGTTTCCCAGAAAAGCTGTGGCTGCCCCATCCCTGGAAGTGTCCAAGGCCAGGTTGGATGGGGCTTGGAGCAACCTGGGATAGTGGAAGGTGTCCCGTCCATGATAAGGGGGCTGGAACAAGATGGTCTTTAATGTCCCTTCCAACCCAAACCATTCTGTGATTCTGTGACCTTCACAGAGAGAATATGCAAAAAAAAATAAATACAGCTGTTAACTGAGCAGAGGAAGGCATCACCTCCTGATGCTACTTATTTAGACAGACTAAATTTATAAAGAAAGTGCAGTTATTAGGAGTGAGAGTAAACAACAATAGAAGTGGTGATGTCTTCATTTCCTGGAGATCTTCAACTCATGACTGGATATTTTTTGCCAGAGAGTTTTCACCATGAGTGCAACTCCATGGCTTGTGAAAGCCAGAAGTCCTGATTACCTTTATTGCTCTTTCTTTCTTTCTTTAGTCCTTGGAGCTGTTGTGATCCCGAGCTACCCTAGGGTGCGCCCAAACTCCAGTTTAAACAACTCCCGAATGGCACAGCCTGGGAGCTGCTGTGTCCCAGGACAACCAGCCACACTGTCACCAAATCCCAAGTGCAAATTCACGATTTACCATAGACCAAGGACCACACTCAACAGGCATTTTGGGTAGAACCACGTTGTTTTGGAAGCTGGAAGCAGTTTAATATGGTGCTGGCCAAAGCACCCATCCTTTGTCATCTCCCTGCTGCACAGCATAAGGCTCAGCTGACTGAGACGTGCCAAGGACTTGGTTTCAAGTTTTCAGGTGCAAAGAGTCACAGGGGAGGCAGGAGATCCCAGTTCCCTTTGCTGTGTCACTGTTGGAGCTGTTCACCCCCTGGTCTTTCCCTCTTCTGGGCTGAATGAACCAAGAGCAGCAGGAAGGGGAGGTCCCCACGGCACCACGGGCACAGACACAAATCACACGTTCTTGGCATGGAACCAGGGAATCCATAAGTTTGGAAAAGACCCTTAAGATCATGAAGCCCAGCTGTTAACACAACAGCACTGTGTTCACCACAAAGCCACGGCCTCAAGTCCCACATCCACGTGTGTTTCAAGCATTTCTGAGGATGGTGACTCCACCACTGCCCTGGGCAGCCTGTTCCAACACCTCACAACCCTTCCAGCGAAGAATTTTTTCCTGATTTCTAATCGAAACTTCCCTGATGCAACTCGAGGTCATTTCCTTTCATCCTGTCTGTTTTTCCCTGGGAGCAGAGCCCGACCCTCCCCTGGCTCCCTGCTCCTGTCAGGGAGTTGGAGAGAATTCCAGGTCCTCCCTGAACACCAGACCAGTTGCCATTTGTTTTCTTGGCCACCTGCAAGAGCTGGGTGAGATCTTTTATCTGATTGTACAGAAATTCCTACTGGAATGATTTCCCAGAAACCTTGTAGGTATCTGTTACCCTTGAAGTGCCAAAGGATACCATGGGTAGGATAAGACAATTTTCTTTCTGCTTTTGTTCTCCCATATGCCCAACATCACCTAATAGAGGTGTAAAACAAGGGCTCTATCTTAAAGCCAGCAAAGACCATCGGTATTTAATTTCCTGGGTAATTTATCTCTAGTTTAAAAGAGTACAAACTTTCTACAAATTCATCCATTGCATCTGCCCTTCCTGGAGCACCTGATTAACAGCATCCTATAAGTCTAATTAATCTGGCCACTGCCATTTCTGCACAGTAGAAACCCTCCACACCTAAAACCCTGAAGTAGGCTAGACCAAGTCTGTGTTCATTCCTAAGCAATTTGGGAAAAGGTTTGCAAAAAATTGGTAGTTGCAAAGTTACAAACTAGGAAAAATAATGACAGATTTATATAATGACAATGGACTATACATTTCTTATTGCCACTGTTGAAAATATTTAATTTACTGGTACAGAGGCATCTTGTGTAAATGGTACAAGGACCTCAGAGGTCACCACATGTGCCAGGAAAAAGCTGGAAAGAAATAAGAATGATGAAAACATCTGTGCAAGGTGACAGATCCATCTGGGGACTAATGATTCTAGAATTTTTGGGATTAAAAAACTCCAATATTTACATTAAAACTAGATCATATCTGATTCAAAATTACAATGAAAAAATACATTTTGCAAAGAAACAGAAAAGATCCTTCCTTTCCTTTGCTGGATTTTCTCCAGCTCTGCTCTTTTTCCTGTTGGGCATCAGCCTTTCCCAGCAGTGGTTTCTTTTGTGTGTCCTTAAGCTCATCCAGACTCATCCTTTCTGCTCCTTGAGCCTTAAATCAAAGGAGGAAATTATATGTGTGGTTTTTGCATCTAGAAAAGGTGAATTTTTGTTCTGAGACAACACAAGCAAGGAGTGGTGTTTGTTTGAATTCAAATGTGAATAGCTTGAATGAGGGATTCCCTGTGGAACATTTATGGGAACAAACACATTCAGTATCTCTAAAATCTGAAAAAGTATCTGAAAAAACTGCCCAGTTGCTTTTTAAGAAAAAAAATATGCTGCTATAAGAGTAATGATTTATTGTCCTTCAAAAATCCAGTAAATGGAATTATTCCTTCTAAAAGGTTATGAGTGACCAATTGCAGAGTCATGGGAAACAACAAAAAGAGAGACTGGAAGGGAAAAAGCCAAGACCGAAAGAGAGGGCTCAGAAAGTATGAACTTGTAGTGGCAAATAGCTGGATGGAGGCATAAAAAAGAGAAAGGGAATGGGAAACTTTGGAAATGGGGTAAAGAAGTGACAGGTGACAGACTGGGAAGAGTCTTTCTCCACTTTACTCTTCAACAATCCGACCACACAAAGTTTATAACATTACAGGCTGTACCCAAAAATGTCCCACTGCAAAGTGTCCCAACAAGACCCTGAAGGTGGCAATTCCTAATTTTGGCCTTCCAGGTGTCTCTGTCCTCTCTGGCATCCCAGTTGCTGTGTTACCTAAGTGGGCATGGAGGAAAATGAGAGAAAAGCAAAACGTTGTAGAAAACAGAATCAGGGAATCATTAAAGCTGGAAAAGCCCCCTAAGGTCGTTGAATCCAGCACTGCCAAGCCCACCACTAAACCATGTCCCCAAGTGCCACATCTGCACGTTTTTTGAACACTTCCAGAGGTGATGATTCCACCACTCCCCTGGGCCGCTTGTTCCAATGCTTGACCCCCCTTTCAGTGAAGATATTTTTCCTAATATCCAACCTAATGTTTATGCCTGGAGGCCTACGGAGATCTTGCTGTGCCTGGAACAAAGAACAAAAAACAAAGAACAAGAAGAACAAAGAACAGAAAACAAAGACAGGGACATTTATGCTTCGAGACGGCCTCGTGCCTGGGGAGAAACCTGAGCAAACCCCTCTCCAAAGAGGTGCTGTTTGTTTGCTGGTGTGTGCAGTGTCACCCCGACCCGCTGGGCCCACTCACAAAGGCACCTGGCAGCCACATCCATGCTCCAGTGGGCACGTGGGGACCATTCCACTCCCCCAGATCCGGCTGTTGGGCACAGCTGTGCTCGAGCTGGTGCCAGCTGGGGCTGCCCGACAGCAGAGCTGCTTCCAAGGGGTGCAGGAATCCAGTCTGGAAGTGTTTCTGGCAAGCTCTGGGCACTGTGTGCAAGGCACGGGCACAATGGACAATACCAGGGCAGCAGATCCATGATGGGGAATAATTTTAGGGTGTATCCATCCCTGACTGGTTCCTCAAGGGTGTCTCTCATCTCAGCTGTCCCAAATCCACGTGTGGAGAGGAGGAAAGATGGTCTGGACATAGAGATGGTCTTAACTTGCACCAGGAAAGGTTTAGGTTGGACATTAGGAGGAATTCCTTCCTAGAAAAGGTTGTTAAACGTTGGAAGGGGTTTCTCAGGGAGGTTTGGAGTCTCTCATCCCTGGAGGTGTCCAAGGAATGACTGGACGTGGCACTCAGTGCTCTGGGTGGGTGGCAGGCACAGGTTGGACTCAATGGTCTCAGAGGTCTTTTCCAACCCTATTGATTCTGAGATTCTGTGATTTTCTTCACATTCATTTCAGTATTTTGTCTCAATTTCAAGGTTTTCTTTTCCAGTATTGATCGTGGCCCAAAGGAAATGAAGGAAAAGTAGTTTATGAACAGGAGTTAATAAATTTCCAGTTACCATGGTGATGGGGGAAGAACATCTCAGAAGGCTGTTCTGAGTCCTGAACTATCCAGGGTCTTCATTAAAAAATTGCATAATGGGATAAAGGTTGTCCTTCCTGAATTTGCAAAGAGCAGGCTGAAAGGGCTGCAGCATTTTGGAGGACATTGGAGATTGGCTTTTCCTTTTTGCAAAAGACAGGAACAATTGGTGGAGAAGCTGGAATAAGCAATGTCTGGCAATGCAGGGTTTCTGCAGGGGAGGTGTGGGGATGCAGTGGGAAACAAGGTGCATATAGAGGTACAAAGTCATCCTGTTCTGGGCAAGGCAGAAATCATTCTTTCTAAAAAAATAACCAAGGGGTTTATCACGTGTCAGGTACTTCAATGAATGCATTTATTATTCTGAATTGGACTTTCAGGTAGTGTTCTGTTTACTGCTTAGGGCACCAAGCTTCAGGATGAGGTGGGATAGTTGGAAAGAGCCCAGAGCTGAGATGTTTAAGGGATCAAGAAAATACAATCTAAAGCAAAAATCTGGAAAAATTGAGATCCCAGAATGGTTTGGGTTGGATGGACCTTAAAGCTCATCCCATTCCAACCCCCTGACATGGGCAGGGACACCTTCCACTATCCCAGG
Organism: Calyptomena viridis; assembly: GCA_013390005.1. NCBI lineage: Eukaryota > Metazoa > Chordata > Aves > Passeriformes > Eurylaimidae > Calyptomena > Calyptomena viridis. Next base: position 617,326 of record WEIV01028666.1, on the reverse strand, counting down.
TTGCTCCAAGCCCCATCCAATCTGGCCTTGGACACTTCCAGGGATCCAGGGGCAGCCACAGCTTCTCTGGGCAACCTGTGCCAGGGCCTCACCAGCCTTGCAGCCACGAATTTCTTCCCAATATCCCATCTCTCCCTGTTCTCTGGCAGTGGGAAGCCATTCCCCCTGTCCTGTTCCTCCAGACTCTTGTCCCAAGTCCCTCTCCAGCTCTCCTGGAGCCCCTTTAGGCTCTGGAAGGGGCTCCAAGCTCTCCCTGGATCCTTCTCTTCTCCCAGTGAACATTCCCAGCTCTCCCAGCCTGGCTCCAGAGCAGAGGGGCTCCAGCCCTTGGAGAATCTGTTTGGCCTCCTCTGGACACCTGTGGTTCCATGCCTTTTTGGTAACACACAACGAATCACCATGGGTGCAGCTTTGTTGGTCAACTGAACAGTTCCATGACCCACTTCATGGTCCTGAGGACACTGAACATCCCCTGGTAACATCCATGGAATTAAACTCTCTTCCACTCAAAGCAGGATGACCAGACCCCAGTCACGTTAATCACATGGAATCCCAGGATCTTAGAATCATTTAGGTCTGGGAAGGTGCTCTAAAATCGAGTCCAACCATTCCCCAGCACTGCCAAGGCCACCATTAACCCATGTCCCCAAGTGCCACATCCACACGGCCTTTAAATCTCTGGCCTTTAAATTTACTGGGCAGCCTCACCACCATTTCAGGGAACAAATTCCCCCTAACATCCAATCTAAACCTCCCTGTTGCAGCTTGAGGCTGTTTCCTCTTGTCCTGTCACTTGTACAGTGACTTGCTCCATCCTGTTGTGGGCAATGGGAAAGAAGAATTTCTTTTTTCAGTGCGTCTTCCTTTTGTGTGTCACCTGCTTCCCTGGTTATGAAAATGGAAAACCAGAGTTCTCTCTTTTCTTAGTACACTTAAAGTTTTTATAGTTTTGACGCTGCTGTCACACATTCCCACAGACTCATCTCCTCCTCCAGTGGAAATTCCCAGTGTAATTATGTCTTACTGCCTGAAAATAAGTCCCCAGCTTTCACCATCCTTCCTGCCATCCTTTGTAGCTTTTCTTGTCCTGCTCTACCTGTGCAGGGACACCAGCAGTGTGCACAGTTTGCAGTATGAAATACCCTCAAAACTGTTATAGAAACACCCCAATTTTTGTCAGCACCCATTCTAGGAAATCCAAACACTCACTTTTCCTTTCTGATTGCCTCTGGACACTGTTTTTTTTTCCTGAACTGCTTTTTGGGAGCGTCTCTTGCCTGGAAGGTGAAAGGAAGTTTGCCATCCTTGAGCCAGCCTTGTTTGCCACCTGCTTAAGCTGCCACTCAGTGCTGAGACCCTTCTGCCTCACAGGCTCCTTGCAGTCAGCTTTCATCCCACTGCTTCTGTTGGCATCAGAGCACCCCTGGCAGCAGGGATCAGCCTATTTCCACCCCAGAAACTGAGCTCACTCAAGACTCCAGGGCTGTCTGGAGGGTTTGTGAGAAGGAAGTGATGATGGAAGTGTCTGCAAGTGGTCGGCCCATCCAGACTCCTGGGAAAAGGCTCTCAGCTCCAGGGCTCCTGCCCATCGAGGGGGTGACAAGGGACAACAGAATGGGCTACTTTGAACGTGGTGTTTGCTGGATTAATTTTGCAGACATGGTTCCCAAGAGGGAATGGACTCAGGGTCCTTCCCAAGCCAAGGCTGCTCAAACCAGGGCCCTTCCCAGCGTGTCCAGCCCTCGTGGGGACAGCTGTAGACAACAGAGGCAGAGCTATCAGTGCATCCTGGCCATGTCTCAGCCCTGTTTCATGCAATTGCATCCCTGCCAAAGGTTGAGAAAGGCCTGCAGCCCTTTGATATTGATCTTGTTTCCTACGAGGTCCCTCTGCCCCGGCACATCTGTTCTATCTGCTCCAAATTCACTCCTGTCACACCCCGTGCTTTCCATTTGAATTGGGGATTGATCCCAGGTGTGGGGAGAGCAGAGTTCTGCCAACATGCCCAGGTGCACCCTCCAGGTGCAGGGTGGAGGGGCCGGTGGCTGTGCTGGGCAGTGACCCATGGGAGGTCCCGTGAGCAGCAGGACCTCCCCCAGACCATCCTCTCTGCTCTATAAAAATGAGGATCCCCAGCCTTGCCATTCACAGCATCCAGCTCAGGCTCTCTCCAGCCCTCCTTCTCCAGCCTTGCTGAGATCCCAGCTCAACTCCAGCCATGAGGTTCCTCTACATTGTCTTTGCTGTCTTCCTCCTGGTCTCCTTGGCTGCCCCAGGTAAGAGGGTGAATTGCACTGGAAGCTGAGCTGCACAAGGGTGGGAGAACCAGGGTGAGGAGGGTCAGTCTGGGCCATGGGCAGCTCAAACAAACATGATCTCTTGGTGTTCAAAGCTGTGGTTTTGTTGCCCACATAAATGTCTCGAGTCCTCTGGGCATGCGGATGGGTGCTGGTCCCCTGCAGATGGGCAGCTGTGCTCCCTCCCAACCCAAATCTTTCTGTGATTTTTATGGTTCTATGACTCTACGATTCCATGATATGACTTGGCTACCCCAGGTTGTCTTAAATGGGGCTCTGTGTTCATACATATGAGTGCTTAAAGAAAAAAAAATCACTTTAAAGTACTATAAGGGGCACATTTAGGATGTTTTAGACATTTTTGACACCTTCTAGAAGGTAAGCTGGGCTGTGATGTAATTATTTTAATCATGGAGTGGCAAGTGAGTGCTGGATGCGTTTTTCAGAAGCACCAGCCTTCTAGAAGTTTCCTCTGCTTGTATGATGCCACCTTTTGTGCCAAATTGGTTCTGGCAACATCTTCAGGGACAAGTTCCCTCACATTTTTCATGTACAGTGTTGACAGACATCCCTTCAATTCTTGTTCTCATCTCCCTCTTCTAAGACTGAAAGGGAGATTTTGGGCTCAAAAGGGTTCCTATTCCACTATCTGGACATTATTTCCCAGCTAACTTGGGCCAACAGCTTCTCCCCCTGGTGCCTTGCTCTTGCACAGCTGAGCATCTTTATGATCTTTGCTTTTTGGGGTGTCATTCATGAGGGAAGTGGATCTGCTCTCCTTGGCAGCGTCTTTCCCAAACTGCACCTTTGTCATCCCCTGGCCCTGTAGCCACCAGATTGTGGGGAAAAGGTGCACAAGGAGCTCTCCAGGCTTGTGCCCTTCAAGGTCCCTTCCTGCCTTGGGGCTGGGCTTGGGCAGGAGATGTGGGAATGTAGGGGAACAGAGCAGGACCTGCTACAAGCAGGATCTCATCCTGCTGGGCACTGCCACACTTAGACCTGGAGGGAATGGGAGGGCATGGAAATGGGCACAGGGGCAGCTGTCCTGACCCAACCACTCTCCCTCTGTCACCCTACAGGCTATGGGAAGATAAGGAAGACCTGCAAAGGCGTGGGGTACTGCTCCAAGCAGTGTGCCAGGATGGACACGTGGTCCTTTGCCGAAGACTGCAGGAACTACTGCTGTGTCCCACCCAGCATTAAGGGGAAATAGGAGCTGAAAAGGAAGCTCCTGAGGAAGAGGAGGCACCATGGTGGCTTTGGGAGCAGCATCTCAACTGTGTAACCCAATTGTCACCCCCTCCTCTCAATAATTAAAAAGAGAAAATGAGATGTTATTTCTTGTGTCCTCGTGGTTCCATTTAAAGCATTAGTACAGGTTCTCCAAGCCCGGCTCAAAAGGTTTCTTAGAGTCAGGTCTCATTATTCTTTTTCCATGTATTTTGTAACAGAAATGTTGAACAGATGGAGTTTTCTTCTCTGTTTCCCACAGTGAATTCAGGCAGTGCTGGGTGACAAAGGTTTGGTTGGAATAACACCCTGCTGGGTATCCCTGTCCCCACTGAGTCTCACAGCAAAACCCACGGGTGCTGTGTGTGGGAGGGGGCCTGGTTCAGTCCTGGGGCTCAAAAAGATCAGCATCTATGGGAGATCCTGGGAAACTGTTCTTACCATGGCTGGGTAAGGACTGGGAATGGATGGGTGCAGTATTTCACACTCCCTTCAGCATCTTTCAGAGACCTTATTTAGAAGAAGAGATCATTTCAGCACGGTCTGTAAAGGGAGTATTTGGAGCTGCCTTTCCTGCTGTGATGATTAACTCCATCTCCACCATTTTCAGCCTGTGGAGTCGTAGGACTTTCCATATAGAAAACTGGGGCAGTGTCTCTTAAATGATGTCCTGTTTCATTTTCCTGTGCCCTCACAGTGTTTTTTGAGTGCTGGCAATGGTCAGGGCTACTGAGATCTTGGGACTCCAACAAAGGTGTCCTTGGATTGTGGGGAAAAAAGAGCCACAGGGTTGGAGAAAACCAGGAATTGTAAAGGCAGCTTCTACCTCCTTCTCCCCCAGTAAATACATTGAGTAAAGCCAATACCATTTCCAGTGACCTCTGACTTTGGATGGAGAATGGATACATGGAAAGGTGAAGAGACAAAACATAACCAAAAACTCTGCAGCAGATGAAAAACTGGCTGAAAACTGACAGTTTGGGTTTCCCACTTAGTTGTTCCTTAAAAAGGAACAATTTGGGGAATGTAGCACATCTCTGACAGCAGTAGCTCTGACCTCCCCATGATTTGGGTGTTGTCAAAATACCTTCTCGCCAACTCTGGAGGGTTGTAAAATTAACTGTGTTGTAAAATGAAATCACTGTCAATAATCTCTTTTAGTATGGTCTCTATGATACTGATCCAGGACTTGGACTGGTGGATGTGAGCCCATGTATTTTCCAAGTTTTGAATCATCCATGGGCCCTGGTACCCTGAAGTCATCGTGGAAATTCTGGTTTTTTCATCAGAGAAACTTTCCTCAGTCCTCATCTGTACTTTCCTTCTAATATGTTTTATTTGACAGTGATTTTAATAAGAAAAGAAAAAAAAGTAAAAAATGAGTAACAAAAAAACCTTAAGATGTGGGTCTCATACGGATCCAGACAAATCTGGAAAAGAAACCATATTTGCCAGTGAGAAAGCAGAGATGCCCTCATATTTTAGACTAAAACACAACCACAGAATCATTTAGGTTGGAAAGGCCCTCTGAGACCATCGAGTCCCAGTGCCAAGGTCACCACTAACCCATGTCCCCAAGTGCCACATGCACGGGTTTTTTGAACACTTCCAGGGATGGGGACTCCACCACTGCCCTGGGCAGCCTGTTCCAATGCCTGACCACCCTTCCAATAAAGACATTTTTCTGAATATCCAACCTAATCCTTCCCTGGCACAACTTGAGGCTGCTCCCTGTCACCTTGTTCCCTGTGAGCAGAGCCTGACCCTCCTCAGCTCCACCCTCCTGTCAGGGAGTTGGAGAGTGCAATAGAACAGGAGTGGAACCATGATCCGATGCTGAATTGCTGTGGTTTTTCAGCTAAACCCGTGTCACTTTAATGCAATCTTTCATTCACCCCTCTTATGTCCAGATTTCATGGTGTTCCTCATCTTGAAAGGAGAAGTATTTGGGCAAAACTCCCCTCTTTGTCCTTCCTATCACAGAAATTATCACAGAAACACAGAATATCCTGAGTTGGAAGGAAACCACAAGGATCACCGAGTCCAACTCTTGGCCCTGCACAGGACAAACCCAAAAGTCAGCCCACGGGCCTGAGATGTGGTAAGCAGCAATTAAAACAGCAGCATAAATTGCAGCTCTAAAATAAATGGTGTTTCCTGAGCCCTTCTAGAAGCTACAACGTGGTACAGATTGGCAAGAGAAGCCATGGATGTCCCACCTCTGGAAAGTGTCCAAGGCCAGGTTGGAGCAGCCCGGGATAGTGGAAGGTGTCCCTGCCCATGGCAGGGGGTGGAACTGGATGAGTTTTACCCAAACTATTCCATGATTCCACAATAATAAATTGGATCCTGGTTGTCAGACTTTTTTTTTTTCCTGCTGTTTTCCTCTTTTCAGTGAAATTAGACTTCAACAGAAACATTTTAAAAGAGACGAGCCACACAGAGCAGTAAAAACCCCACTTTGCACACAAATCTGGAGGTGCCATATTGCCTGGTGCTATTCATTTTAAAGATCTGTCTTTCCTTGCAGTGACAGTCTGTGCATCTGCCCTGGAAGAGAGAGGGATGCCAGGCAGGAGGAGAACGTCTGGCCCAATGATTCCTGCTAATGTGCCCATCTGCTTCCCTGTCACTTGTACCCACACACAACCACAGGCAGGGATCAGGGAAGAGCCTGCACTGGCTCTGGTTTTGCACTGGGACCCTTCTGCTTGAGTGCAGTTAGTATAAATAGCAAAGGAATGACTTGTCAGGGCTTTTTCTGGTAGATGTTTCCCCATAAGAGGGAGGCTGAAGGCTCACCAAGTGCCAGGTCTCACTCTCTGAGTGGTACAGACAAGTCTCCAGCTCTTCCCTCTTCTTCCACAGGGATATTTACTGTCATTACAAGGAGGTGAACACACTGGGGAACAAAAAAAAGCGAGCAAAATATCTGGCTGAAATTCCCAAGTTTTATCAAGGAACACTTTAATGATGCTTCTTCCTGTTCTCTTTTCCTCTTGAATTCCCAGTCACTGCCTGGAAATCAACCAACTGAAAAAAAAAATATAAAGCCATTTATTGGATATAAAATTAGGAGTTTTTTCCCAGTGTGCCTCATATTGATCTGCACTGAGTTTCATCAGCCACATTAAGACCCAGCCCCTCAAACCAGTGACATCCTTCCACAGCCCTCACATTACTGCTCTCAGCAATACAGCATTAGTAACAAATGATGCCATCTTGCCATTCAACCCCTTTTCTGCATCTTTTAGGACCAAATGTACCACTGTAGTCCCACCAGTGACCTCCTCTAGTGCTCCCCATGACCTCCCTCTGCTGCATCTTGACCCTTTAGTGCTGGTCCCTGTCCATTGCATCCCATTCTCTCCAGCCTTCAAGGCTGCTGCCTTCTTTTGAGAATTCTAGTAGGTTTTAGGACAGGATTTTCCTGTATTTTCCCCACGTTCTTATATTTAAAACTGGTATAATCCTGACTCACAATCCTGTAGGAACCTTTAAGGTTATTTTCCCCCATAAAATGAGCATCTCCCAGCTTGGCACAGTAAAACCCTCTTAAGCAAAAGATGATAGAATCATGGGATGGTTTGGGTTGGAAAGGACCTTAATGATCATCAGTTCCAACCCCCTGCCACGGGCAGGGACACCTTCCACTATCCCAGGTGGCTCCAAATCTCATCCAACCTGGCCTTGGACACTTCCAGGGATGGGGCAGCCTCAGCTTCTCTGGACAACCTGTGCCAGGGCCTCCCCACCCTCCCAGCCAAGAATTCCTTCCCAATATTCCATCTATCCCTGCCCTCTGGCAGTGGGAAGCCATTCCCACTTGTCCTGTCAGCCCAGGACCTTCTCCAGGTCTCTTGGAGCCCCTTTAGGGACTGGAAGGTGCTGTAAGGACTCCCTGAATCCTTCTCTTCTCCAGGCTGAAGAGGTCACACACTGCAGTTAGGAAGGCGACTATTTCATCCCTGAATTCCCTTAAGAGTTCCTTTGGGAAAAGGATCTGGGTGCTGGTGATTCGTTGGTGCCTATTTCCTCTCTCCCACCTCCTTTGCACTTTAAACAAGTCCCTCAGGGGGTCCCTACAAAGGAGAGTTCAGCATCAAGACCTCCCTTCTTTCTTGCAAGGTGAACATAGCTGCAAATATTTCATTAATTTCCACAGAGTGGCCTTGGCTTTTATGGGCTTTATTCCTCTGATCACACTCTTTGTCAGGCTTCACGTTCCTGATGTGTTTGGAAAAAGAAAAAAAGACTTATTTTAAGAGGTTTCTTCACCTTTTGCAAACTCTTCCTGCAATTCTCTGCTGAGCTGCCTTATTGTGTTTTACACTTTGTCAGGCTCAGTTTATTACTGTTTCTATTTTCCATGTTTGGACACAACTTCAGCTTTTCCTTTCTAACAACCTCCCTCATCCCACTGTTCTGCTGTGACCTTTTCCTCTTGCTCTTTCTCAGGGCTTCTTTTAATAACTGTCATACATTTTCCCCAGGTCTCCATCACAGTGGCCTTAAACTGCTCCCTCAGTGCTTGCAAAGAATCTATTTGCAAGCATTTAACTCTTTTAGCTGTACCTTTTGTCCTCTTTTTACCAATTTCCCCATTTTTATGAGACTTCCTTATTGAAATTAAGTGCAAAAGTACTGGTCTTTCCATCCCCTGTTGCTCCTGCAAAGGTGTGGAGTCAAGTACAGTGTGATCTGTGCTGCAGATTTGAACCAAGCCCAGCAGCTGATGTTTTCTCCTTGTGAACACATGAAACCCCTGAAATCCAGTAATTTATCAGCACTGGCTCTGTGAGGTATAAATATTCAACTATTTCTCCTATAAAAGGTGCTTTCCAGGATATAAATCTGTTTCTTGGCACAGCTAGAATTTATAATTTCATGGAATCATAGAATGGTTTGGGTTGAAATGGATCTAGAAAGCTCCTCTCATTCCAAGCCCCTGCCATGGGCAGGGACACCTTCCCTAAGAACAAGTTGCTCCAACTGCTGGTGTTGCAAACTTTTTTATCTGCAGAAACATTTTGAAGGCTGAAGATGCAGCAGAGCAAGAGACACCCCTTCAAAACCCCATTTTGCTGTTCATTCACTTCAATGTGGCTTTTCTTTTCACTCTCACAGTTTTCTTTTATTTTTTTTTCCCCTGGGAAAAAATGAGAAAGAAACAGCAAAGGAGGAATTTATTTTTCTTCAGTGTTTCCTTCTGGAATTTTTATTCTTTTATCAAACTTTACCTCATGTATCTGTGAAATGTTACCAACACATGGTTTGTTTAGGTGAATTTTCCTTATTTCATACCCTTTTGTTTGGGCTCAGGTGGATCCCGACAACACTCTATGGTTCTTGATGGGCCATCCTGTACCAAATGTGACATTTACCTGCTGCCCAGCCCTCGGCCTCTGTAAACTGGGTGTTAACCCCCTCACACTCCTTGTCCCACAGTATGCACCCAGCTTGTTCTTCTCTTGAGGTTCCCTCAGTCCTACAAATATCAGTATAAAGCCTCTTCCTGCGTTTGCAAGGCCTTGTGCCTGGAAAACTACTGTATTTCCTGGAGGGTTTCAGGCAAACAGGGCTGTTTTCTGTGCCATGACCCTTTTTCACACAAACATCTCACCCTCCAGTGTTGTTCCAGAGGTTTGTGTGGCTGCCCCTTGTGGGATGTTTGGTGCCACCCCACTCCAGATCACCCCTTGTTCCCTGCAGAACACGTGGAGCAAATGGTTTATCCCACAGTGGAGGGAGTAGGGAAGTGGAGTCTGGAGAAATCCTCCTCTGCTATTCCATTATTGGTGCCCAATGGAACAATCTGGTCACAAACTATGTTGAGAAGTCACCTGATTAGTATGAGGGTGTCCAGGACAGGCACAGGGCCACAAGACCTGAGTGGCTGCACTGGGATGAGGATGTTCCACGGGCACTCAGGAGTGGGATTTGGGGATGCAAGGGGAAGGTGGTGGCTGTTTGCCTCTGGTTTCTACCCCTCCATGGAGCTGAGAACTCCAGTGCAGAGGCTGAATGGGGCTGAAGGGGCCTCAGGGAGGGCAATAAACTGGGATTCAACTTGTGGAGGAGGGAGGCACAACATGAGGCCATCAGCCCTCTGCCAGCCTTTGTGCTTTGAAGCAATGGGGAAAATCCCAAAGCCTTTGCTTTCCCTGTGTGTCACTTTGGTGTCACAGCTCTGGGGCGGTCAGGGGTGTGTCATTATCGCGCTCCAGGGAGGTGTGGCCGCCAACCTCTCCCCTTGCAGGAGGCAAATGAACCACACAGGACACAGAAATCACATCTGCCCATCTTTACTGCAAAGCAGTGAACGGTGTCGGTCACGCCCGGAATGCAGTGCTGGGAGCTCCTCCAGGAGTGCTGCTCCGCCTCCGTGGCCAGACTCCCTCCCAATCATTTCTGCTTTTTGGGTGAGGTGATGCAGCAGTACATCTTCGCACAGGCTGGGCTGAAGGACCACTCCTCCACCTGGCCACACACGTAGGAGCAGTAGCCGTCACAGGCGACCCTGGGCATCCCGTGCCCTGTGGTGGGAGGGAGGGGTTATGAGGGAAAATGATGGACATGTAGGAGGGCAGAACCCCCACATTTATCTCCTTGCTGGCTCCCAGGTGGTTCTGATGGACCAGGTACCTTTGGGTTTAGACCCGTGTAGGATAGTACAGGTTTTCTGTCCCCATTGAGCCGGGGGACAACTGGACACTTAAAAGCCATCTCTCTCACATCCTTTGGCACGAGCATGAGAGATGGGCTTTGTAGTGTGGCATTCACTTCATCCCAAATCCTTTGTGCAAGCTAGGTTGGATATATCATCAGCAGAGCTGCCTGCAGGTACCCGATTCCCACTTCCAAAGAGGGGCAAGATGATCCACCTCCCTCACCCCAAGGCACAGAGGCTGCAGAAGAGACAAGCAGCTGTACCCCCTGCCATCAGGGTCACCCCTCCTTCCTCACATCCATATGTTATTTTCTTACCTGGAGCTGCCAGGGAGAAAAGCAGGAGCACAGCAAAGACCACGCAGAGCACCCTCATGGCTGGAAGCCAAGGGAATTCCTGGCACACAGCTGTGGTAGTGTGACCAAGGTGGCCAAGGTGGGGGACCTCAGAGGGCCTGGGTTTTATAGAGGGACTCGTGCCACAGGTGGCAAAGCGAGGGGAGAGACCTGAGCAAACCCCTCTCCCCAGAGGTGTTGTTTGCCTGCTGCCGTGTGCAGTGTCACCCCGACCCACTGGGCCCACTCACAAAGGCACCTGGCAGCCAGGTATGTGCTCCAGAGGGCACGTGGGGGCCATTCCCCCTCCTCCAGATCCGGGATGTGGCCGCCAGAACACGCGGAGCCACCGGGAATCAGAGCTGCTCCTCAGGAGTGAAGGAATTAATTCTGGGCACCTTGCTGGTGAGCTCTGGACTGTGTCTGCAAAGCACAGACACAATGGGCAACACCTGGGTATCACATCCAGGGTGGGCAATGGTTTCAGGGTGCATCCAACCCTGACTGGTGCACTGGCACTGAGGTTCATGGAATCATGGAATAGAATCGCAGAATAGTTTGGATTAGAAGGGACCTTAAAGACCATCTAGCTAAACCCCCCTGCCATGGGCAGGGACACCTTCCACTATCCCAGGTTGCTCCAAGCCTCATCCAGCCTGGACTCAAGCACTTCCAGGGATGGGGCAGCCACAGCTGCTCTGGGAAACCTGTGCCAGGGGCTCCTCACTGTCACAGGGATGAATTTCTTCCAAATATCCCATCTAACTACACTCTCTCTCCTTCAGCTTAAGGATATTCTCCCTTGTCCTGTCACCCCAAGCACTTGTCCAAAATTCATCTCCATCTCTCTTGGAGCCTCTTTAGGTACTGGAAAAAGCACTAATGTTTCCACAGAGCCTTCCGTTCTCCAGGCTGAATAATTCCAACTCTCAGCTTGTCTCTCTAGGAGAGGTGCTCCATCCTTGTGATAGTTTAGTGGCCTTTCTCTAGACTCACTCCAACAGGCCCACATCCTCCTTAGGGAATCACGGAATCAGCCACTCTTCCCCCAGCCTGGAGCTGCAGGAGCTTCTTGTGACCCAAGTGCAGGACTCAGTATTTGAACCTCATAGAAATTGGTCTCAGCCCATGGATCCAGCTTGTCCAGATCCCTGTGCAGAGTCTTCCTGCCCTCCAGCAGATCCAGCAAACTTACTGAGGGGGCACTTTATCCCCTCATTCAGATCATTGATAAAGATATTAAACAGCACTGTTCCCAGAGCTGGAGGCAGATTCCAGGTGGGGTCTCACCTGAGGGGGCAGAGGGGCAGAATCCCCCCTCCCCTGCTGCCCACGCTGTGGGATGAGCCCAGGACAGGGGGGTTTCTGGGCTGGGAGTGCCCATGGCCGGGGCATGTCCAGCCTCTCACCCACCAGCACTCAAAGTCCTTCTCCCCAGGGCTGTTCTCAATCTGGATTGATTCCAGAGGTGCCCCAACCCAGGGGCAGGACCCTGCACTTGGCCTGATTTTCCTGACACTGGTTTGGCCCAAGATCTATTTGGGTATTTCGCCCAAAATCTTTCAAAAAGGACTATGATGTTGATTAAAAGGGATGTAGGCAAATATGCAAATGAAGCCAAGGTAATGAATTGCCACATCACATCTGATCAGAAATCTGTTGTGATTCCAGTGCTCTCCTGCCTAATGATTTGCATGGTTGTCTAGTAAGAATGCTTACAAAATTCACAAATGAGAAGTTGAAAGGGACTGCAAAGCATTAGAGGACAGGATTAGCATTCCAGTGGATCTGCTCATGCTAAAAAAGATAATGAAAAAAATATAATTAAGTAATAGGGAAAACTACCTTGTCTATACTGGCAAGGATAATGAGCTGGAGAATACAGAACAAGGAGTTTCTGGCTGTATGGGAGTTCTGCAGGGAGAGTTTGTGTTGCAGCAGATCACAGGTAGGCACCGAGGAGCAATGTCAGGGTGTTGGGAAACCAGCACCAATTGTCCTACAAGTGCAAACAGAAGGTAAGTTTGTCAAAGACAGGATGTACCCACTGCAGGGCACACCCCTTGGGAAGTGCATCCATCCACGTGTGCACTCCACGCTTCAGGAAAGTAGGGAAAGGGCTCAAGTGGGCTCAGAAAATGGCAGGAGGTCAAGAGAGAAGGCCCAGGGCAGTGACTGTCCCCTGTGCTGGCACTGCTGGGGCACCTCCAGTCCTGGGGGCACCTCTGGGACCCTCAGACAGGAGAGAATTGAGGGGCTGGAGTGTGTCCAGGGAAGGGAACGGAGCTGGGAAGGGGCTGGAGCAGCAGGAGCAGCTGAGGGAGCTGGGGGGGCTCAGCCTGGAGAGAAGGAGGCTCAGGGGGCACCTGGAATTCTCTGCAACTCCCTGACAGGAGGGGGGAGCAGGGAAGGGAGGTCGCATTCCACTTCCAGAGAACAAGTGACAAGGGGTAACGGCCTCAAGTGAACACCAGGGGATGTTTAGATTGGATATTAGTGAATATTTATTCACACAAAGGGTTGTCCAGCCCTGGCACAGCTGCCCAGGGCAGTGGTGGATCCCCATCCCTGGTGGGGTTTAAAAGCCATGTGGATGTGGCACGTGGGGACATGGGTCAGTGGTGGCCTTGGCAGTGCTGGAAAATGGTTGGACTTGGTGATCTCAGAGGTCTTTTCCAACCTTAATGATTCTGTGACATGCGAGAAAAGACTGAAGCAAGTGCAATTGTGATGTTCAGAGAAGAGAAGATACAGAAAACACGACAGTCCTGAACTCCAGAAATGATTATCCTTTGGAAAGGCATGGTCTGCTCTTGGTGGCCAGGACAAGAATTCAGTGACCAGTCACAGCAAAAGGTCCTCACCTGAGCTATAGGAAAAGCCTTTGTAGTGACAGGAATGTAAAGCAGAAAGGATTGAACAGGGGGAGTGTGGAAACAGCATCACTGAAGGTGTTACAGAAAAAATGGACAAACACCTGGAAACAACAGTTGGAAATAGTGGTGATGAAGCAGATGAGGTGCACAGTCCCCTCATTTTACTTTTACCCACTTTCTGTACTCAAATCAAATCACAGAGAGGAAGAAAGGCTGAGCCAAGTCACAATGAAGAGCCTGGTGCAGGTAGAAGTGGGTGCCTGGGAAGGAGCCCAAGATCATGTTTCTCACTCAGGAAAATTCCCCATCCTCCAGTAACATGAAATTTGTCAACTTCCTCAAGAAGGTTTTATGCCTAATTTTTAATTTTTACAAACTGTTTTTTGAACATTTGTCCTTTCAATACACTTTAACTTCTTGAATTTCTTGTTTAAGTTCCACATTTCAGCTGTGCTTGGTGTGAAAGGGAACATTTTTTTGATAAATGCATGATTTACCTTTGCATCCCACCTATTTCTTGGGTTATGAAGGTTGAAGATCTGCACTTCTGTCCTCCTTAGGCCTCTGAAATTTTTACAGCTGGTGATACACCTCCAGAAAGTGTTTCTCTCCTGAGCTGATGGGTGACAATACACTTAATTTTGTGAAAACAAGCTCTGCCACCTTCCTTTTAACCTCTTCTTTCCCTACCATAGGTCACCAGGGATGGGGAGATGAGCAGAGCACACACCAGTGTGATACCCCACAGACAGCAGGATTCCTAAACCTCCTTCCTGACTGGTTTAGGTAATTCAGACCCATCACTTGTACAGAGGTTATACATTTTTCCAAATTCTCCATCTTCAGCTGACACCGATTCAGGGTTTGATGTTTTGCCGCCCTGTTACTCAGTGTTGTAAGATTCATCTACTGCCCTTTGAGGATTTGGGCTTGATGATACTGAGTAATTCTGCAGCAGCAGCAGCTTCTTGTGCCTTCAGCAGCCACCTCTGTTTTCCTGGCTGTTTATCAAGCCATTAAACAGCCCAGTGAACTGGGGTTGGAAAAGCTCCTGTGCAGAGCTCGGCTCTTGTCTGAAACCCCAGGACTGTCTGGAGAGATTGTGAGGAGGAGATGACGATCAAAGTGTCTCCAAGGGCTTGGCTCCCCCAGGCTCCTGGGAGCTGCCAGCCCCAGTGCTCGTGCCCATCCATCAGGGGACAACCAAAGGGACTCCTCTGAATGTGGTGTTTGCTGAATTTATCACAGAGATTTGTCAGAGATGGCTCGGAGATGGGAATGTGGGTCCTTCCCAAGCCATCCATCCCACATGGTGATCAGTCTGGACAATGGAGGGAGAGTTATCAGTGCATTGTGGCCCTGTTGCATCCCACTGCATCCCTGCCAGAGGTTGGGAAAGGCCTGGAACTGTGATACTGATCTTGTTCTCCCCCCATCACTGCACCAGCAGATCTCCATCAGGTCCCTTTGACCAGTCAGCCCCATCCTAAGGACTCTGGTACTGACACCTCCCATTCCTTTGTGCTCCAGAATTCCTATCTGATATTGGGCAACCACAGGAGGAGGAGGTGGTTGCCAGCACACGGGGAATTCTTGTGCCATCACAAACAGTGCCTGGATGAATTCCCGTGTCTCCCCAGCATCCTCTGCTCCCCAGGGAAAGGCTCTATAAAAAGCAGGAGCTGCAGCCTCCCTGTACATCACCTCCTCTCTCTGAGGTCTCCAACTCTCCTCTCTCCAGCCTCGCTGAGATCCCAGCTCGACTCCAGCTATGAGGTTCCTCTGCCTTGTCTTCGCTGTCTTCCTGCTGGTCTCCCTGGCTGCTCCAGGTAAGATGGAAAATGGGGTGAGATGAGTTCTTTACTAGCTGGGATTCTTTGGAAGTATCTTTAGCTCTTGAAAGTATAGTTTCTTATCCTCTGAGGTGGCTGCTTTAACTTGGCCAGATAATTTAATGTCTTCTTTCAAGGGACAATGAAATGACAACTACCTCAGAGAGATTTGTAGAGAAATAATCTTTGGAAATTTCTGTGAAACTGAGGTTAAAACTTCAGTATCCAGTTTGGGAGTGAGCCCAGGCCAGACAATTCCAAACAAGAATCTGGACCCAGAAACTTTCTTAGTGCCAGAGGGGATTCTTCTGGGCAACTCAGGTTCTTTGTCAAGGCTCAGTCCTGGTTTAATGGCTTTAAGCTGAAGGAGGGTAGATTTTGCTTGGGTATTAGGAAGGAATTCTTCTCTCTGAGCGTGGGGAGGCCCTGGCACAGTTGGTTGCCCAGACAAGTTGTAGTTGCCCCATCCCTGGAAGTGTCCAAGGCCAGGTTGGATGGGGCTTGGAGCCACCTGGGATAGTGGAAGGTGTCCCTGCCCAAGGCAGGGGGTTGGAATGAGATGGTCTTTAAGGTCCCTTCCTGCCAAACCATTCCATGATTCTATGACTGTATTTGCTTTACTGATGTTACACGACAATTTAAGCCCCTTGCACCCTGTTTTCACTTTGCTTCAAGAACACTGATCCTTTAAGGGGAGGTACAAGACAAGGAAACACATTTGTGTACAGAGGAGCATCTTCATGAACTTTGCTTTTGGGCTGTCTCTCAGGAGGAGAATGGATCTGATGTCCTCGGGAGCACCTCTCTTTTTTTTGGGAGAAAAGAGCAGGACCTGCTACAAACAGGGTCTCATCCTGCTGAGCACTGCCACACTTAGACCTGGAGGGAATGGGAGGGCATGGAAATGGGCACAGGGGCAGCTGTCCTGACCCAACCACTCTCCCTCTGTCATCCTACAGGCTATGGGAAGGTGCTGAAGACCTGCACTGGTGTGGGGTACTGCTCCAGCCAGTGCTCCAAGGTGGACACATGGTCCGTCTCTGCTGACTGCAAGAACTACTGCTGTGTCCCACCCGTCTGGAAGTGGAAATAGGAGCTGAAAAGGAAGCTCCTGAGGAAGAGGAGGCACCATGGTGGCTTTGGGAGCAGCATCTCAACTGTGTAACCCAATTGTCACCCCCTCCTCTCAATAATTAAAAAGAGAAAAAAAGGAGATGTAACTCTGGAGTGTGTGGTGTGGTTACTGGTGTCCCCATGATCCCATGTAAAGCATTAAAAGAGACTCCCCAAGCCCAGCCCAAAGGTTCACCAGCACAAACCCCCCCTGAACACCCATTGACAACCAGCTGCAGAGCTGCCAGTGGTCTGATGGGGTGGGAATGGGGGAAAAAGGGGTCACTTTCCTTGGGGCCATTTTCCCTCTGGCTTTCCCCATGGCCCTGAACACAACCCACTGGAGACAACAGGGAATCTTTCAGCTCCTTACTGCTTTATTTTTACCTGATTGCTTTTTCAGGTTACAGGTTATGCCTTAAAAAAATGTTTCTGGGGGGAAGAGGGGGGAGTTCAGAAATGTCTCCCCGAAGCACAAACAGCCCTCTTTCCATGAAAATTTCTGCAAATCCACAGAGGTGGGAAACAAAGCCAGGGCAGGATAATGAGAAATGGAAACAAATCTTATAATACCTCCCTTCCTATCGCCTATTTCTCCCCAAGCTCAGCTTCACTCCTGACTCCCCTGCCTCCTCATCTCAGTGGTGCAGGGGGACAGGGAATGGGGGCTGTGGTCAGTTCATCACGTGTTGTCTCTGCTTCTGCTTCTCCCTCAGGGGTTGGACTCCTCACATTCTTCCCCTGCTCCAGAGTGGGTCCCTCCCACAAGGTCAATCCTTCAGGAACAGGCTGCTCCAGTGTGGGTCTCCTGTGGGATCACGAGTGCTGCCAGCAAACCTGCTCCAGTGTGGGCTCCTCTCTCCATGGGGACACAGGTCCTTCCAGGATCCTGCTCCAGTGCAGGCTTCCCATACTGTCACAGCCTCCTGCAGGGATCCCCCTGCTCCAGGGTGGGGTTCTCCAGGCTCTGCAGGCGGATTTGTGCTCCACCACGGACCTCCCTGTGCTGCAGGGGCACAGCTGCCCCACCATGGGATGCAGGGGGATCTTGGCTCCAGTGCCTGGAGCACCTCCTGCCCCTCCTGCTGCCCTGCCCTGGGGGTCTGCAGGGCTGTTCCTCTCACATATTTTTGCTCCTCTCTCCAGGTGCTGTTGTGCATTTCCCCCCCTTCTTAACTCTGTTATCCCAGAGGTGCTGCCACCATCACTGATGGGCTCTGGGTGGCATTGGCTCCACTGGACACTGAGGAAGCTTCTGGCAGCTTCTCACAGGAGTCACCCCTGCAGTCCCCACCACTACCAAGACTTTGCAACATACACCCAATACAGGGTCCAACACTGAAACACGTTCTGCAAGGAAAACTGCTCCAACCAGCTCTGCTCTGACTCTCCTGAGGAGGGGCCTGTGTGACCTTACCCACCACCAGTGGACATCTGGGGGTTTGCTGGATGGTGGTTTTCCAGGAGGAATTAGTTGTGAGATAAATGGCATCACTGAGCTGTATAATGGATGCTGTGGTTGCTGTTATTTTAGAGGAGTTATGGAATACAACAGCTGTAGGGACTGAGTGATCAATTCCCTTCTAGAGAGTTTAATTCTTCTTCTGACTTATCTTCTCCTCCACTTCTCTCCTCCCTTTTTACCTTGCAATACAATGCAGAAAGACTGCAAATCCACAGGGACTTTGATCTGCTCAGCATCTGAGAGCTGTAACATCCAGCTGTTTGTAAGGACAGAGTGGAAGGGACCCCCTTGATCCCAGTCCCTTCACATGGATAGATTGGGAGCAAGTGGTTCTGCAGCTTTTGGTCTCCAGGGCAGGCAGCCCCAGCCTGCTGTCAGGCCATTCCAGAGGGAATGGCATCATGTAGTGCCAATATTGTTCAGTCTCAAACATTCCCTCACTGCCAGGCAACACAACCTACAGTGTCTGTGCTTGGGTTCAGCCTCTTCCTGAGCTGGAGGTGCTGTGGTATTTCTTTCCTTATGCACTAGGGAGAAAGAAATGAGGGAAGGAACACATGAATCCTAGTCTGATAGAAATGTGAATGTCAGGACTTCTTTTTTTTCTGCCAATAACCTGCTCTAGTGGGAGATGTCCCTGCCCAAGGCAGGGGGTTGGAATAGATGGTCTTTAAGGCCCCTTCCAACCCAAACAATTCTATGATTCTTCCCAGCTTGTGTTGAGGGACACTTTGAGTGGGCAGGAGAGCTATTTATCACTTCGGTCATCTCTGCATTTAGTACTTTCCTATATTCCATCAATTCATGTTTTCAAAGTCCAACACACTGAGACTAAAACTGAGTTTCTATTTATCCTGTGCAGCAAGTGGCTCCCAAATCCCTTGGATGTGGTTGATACAGGAGAAACTCAGGAAATTGCAGGAGGGCCGAAATGGTGCCCATGATTGTCTTAAACTGGTGTCTTCATCTTCAAACAGCCTGAGGGTCATTTGGTAGGAAACACATTTCAACTTTATAAAAACTTGCATGTCCATTGCCACAAACATTTTAGATTCTGGTAGAGGGTTTAGGTCTTGGCGTATGGCTGGGAATGCACATGGTGGCATTGGCTGGTGAAGTGCCAATCCTCTCAGAACTCTGTTTTGGAAGGGAAGAAGGAGCCTCAAAGTCATTGCTGTAACGCCCACCACCACCACCACCATTCCTACCCCAATCCCCTGACCAGGGACTGGTAGTGCCAGTTGTCTGTGCTAAAAGTTTTGGCAGACAGACTGGGAGGAGTCCAGCTCCCATGGGAGAGTCACCTGCACAGGCCACACGAGATGCCCTCACAGAGCCAGTGACAAACAGGCACAGGGTGGACGTGTCATTGTCAGATGGCCACTGGGTTGGAGTGACACGAGATCCCATTAAGCAGCAAACAATGTGTCCTTGGACACCAGCAGAGTCACCCTCCTCCTTAACTCTGTCCTCTCCATCGAGAAATGTCTATAAATATCAGGGTCTCCAGCCTTTTTCTTAGCAACTAAGATCTCTCTGCGAGGCTGCATCCCAGAGCTGCTGTGATCCCACAGGATTCCAGTCATGAGGGTCATCTGTGTTGTCTTTGCTCTTTTCCTAATGGCCTTGATGACCACCCCAGGTAAGGCAGCAAATTATGGGGAGCAGAAATGAGAGATGGTAGTGAACCATAAAGGAACCAAGTGAAAGTGTTCAAGGAGGTGTTCAAGGCCAGGTTGGATGGGCTTGGAGTAACCTGGGATAGTGGGAGGTGTCCCTGCCCATGGCAGGGGGTTGGAACTGGATGATCTTTAAGGTCCCTTCCCACCCAAACCATTCCATGATTCTACAAAAAAATAATTGTTCCAGGCAAGTAGGTGTGGGTGGTGTGTCTCATATGGAGATTTTGGCTGGGTTTGGCTCACGAGTGGAGTTTGGAGTGGAGTTCAGGTCCAGAATCCCCCCATTCTAGATTTAGACATGGAACATCTGGGGGTCTCCATGGGAACTGGGAGCCTCATTGCCATTGGACTGTGCTGTTGACCATGACAAATTAGTCACTGGAGATGCACATCTTCCTGTCTTTCCACAGCCAAAAGCCAGTCAAAAAAGAGCTGCAGAGGACATTGCTCCAGGACTTGTGCTAAAGGAGAGAGGGAGGAGCACACTGAAGACTGTGGGAGGCTGCACTGCTGCCTGACATACAGGAAAAGGAAGTAGGGAGGAGGAGGGAAACAGTGATATTTGAGATAGTTTCTTCTTGTTTGATGGAAGTGGAGTTTGATCCTTTCATTAAAAAGACCAGTTCTCACCCCGGGATGTGCTGTGTGGTCCATTGTCCTCCAAAACATCGTGTGCAGAGGACTGGGAAACATCTGCCAAGTCTTGTTTATGGAGATATGGTGAAATGCAGATACTGCCAGTGGGAAGCCATTCCCCCCTGTCCTGTCATTCCAGACCCTTGTCCCAAGTCCCTCTCCAGCTCTCCTGGAGCCCCTTTAGGCTCTGGAAGAGGCTCTAAGTTCTCCCCAGACCCTTCTCTTCTCCAGGTGAACCCCCCCAGCTCTCCCAGCCTGGCTCCAGAGCAGAGAGGCTTCAGCCTTCAGAGCATCTCTGTGGCTCCTCTGGCCTCTCTCCAGCAACTCCCTGTCTTTCTNACCTTCTGAGGTCTAGAAATTCTGTAACAATTAAGGCACCTTAATGAGCAAAAATACAAAGACTTACTAAGGAAAATACAAAGACTTACTAAGGCCTTATAAATACTGTAACAGCTGGAGACACCTTGAAAAGCAAAAATACAAAGACCCTCTAAGGCCTAAAAGATACTGTGGTAACTAAAGGCATCTTAGAATGCAGAATACACAGAGAGCATTCCAAAAAAGTAAGCTAAGCAAAGGCCTTCCCTCTGCATCACTCTGGCTCTCTGAACCAGCAGCTCAGACACAATCCTAGGGAGATGATGGTTTCAGTTTCCAAATTAATTTTTGCCCCCTGAAGGACTTAGTTTTGTTCCTTCATCTGTCTTTTGTCACTAGACCCTCTTTTCTCCAAAAGAGGAAACTCTCCCAAGGCGTTGGCACAATGGGGTAAATAGCCCATGGCATCCACCCTGAGTGGTGAGGATGTGGCTCCCAAGGAGTCAACATGGGCATTTTTCCCTCCAACTGCTCCTTCTCAGCCAAGGCAGCACCTCTGGGCATCGCTGGGGACACCTGAA
Source organism: Calyptomena viridis (assembly GCA_013390005.1). Classification (NCBI taxonomy): domain Eukaryota; kingdom Metazoa; phylum Chordata; class Aves; order Passeriformes; family Eurylaimidae; genus Calyptomena; species Calyptomena viridis. Next base: position 596,291 of record WEIV01028666.1, on the reverse strand, counting down.
AGAGAAAAATCTGGTGAATGTGAAAACAAACCACAACCCAGTGGTGAAAGCAGAGCTGCAGCCACTGACAGCAGCAAAGAGAGCACAGCTTGGAAAATGTAAGGAATAGTCAGGGAAATGCATCCTAACTACCAGAAATTGTCCATCTGGAAAAATTTTGGAGGGTCCCACCACGGGTTAGTCAAGATGCTAAATAATACTGTGCTATCAAGATGCTCAATAACAGGCTGAGGCATTTGCCTTCCTGACACTCACCCACAACCTCAGCCTGCTCAAGAAGTCCAAAAAGGAATGTGCAGGGAATGCAGCAGCTCAGACCTGCCTCCCACAGGGCACATCTGGGGCTGTTTCTGCACAGCTGGGCAGCCCCAGCAGTTCCTCCCTGCCAGGCCAAAACATATTCCTTGTGAACTATCCAGCCCCACTGCTGTGGGATGGTGCTGGATGAACCAGGCAGTTCTCCAAAGAGCCTCCCACCTTCCCCTCTTTGTCCTGTGCTTTTATTTAAACAAGAATTTAAAATGCCCAGACATGAAAGAAAGCAATTTGCTTGATCTTGAAGGAATCTTTTCTCCTTTTTTTTTTCTTTTGGACAAACTGATAGAGGGCAGGGTTAGATGGGATGTTGGAAAGAAACTCTTCTTTGTGAGGGTGGTGAGGCCCTGGCACAAGTTGTCCAGATCGCTGTCACATCCCTGAAAATATTCCAGGCCAGCTTGGATGGGGCTTGGAAGTTGTCCCTGCCCATGGCAAGGGTTGGAACAAGATGTTTTTTAATGTCCCTTCCAACCCAAACCATGCTCTGTTTCTATGGTCTAAGGGTCTTCTTTGCTCACCATTTTCTTGGAAAACCATAAAACAACCCAGGGAATTTCCTTCTGGAGATGTTTGAGGCCAATTTTTCCTTTTACTCCCACCAATTTCCTAAGCAGTGGACTCTGATGTCACGNTGAGGCCAATTTTTCCTTTTACTCTCACCAATTTCCTTCTGGTGTCACATCCTAGAAGGCACAGAGACTTATCCTAAGCCCAGAGGAAAGGGCTCCCTTGTCTCAGTTTGAGAGAAAGGAGATCATGAGTTTACTCAGCTCGAATGCACAGCAAAGGGGATGAATTTAAAAGCTCAAATTAAAAATGGATCACTGCAGTTTTATCTGAGAAAAACAGCTGATCCCAAATCTCTTCCCTTCCTCAGCTGTTCTCCACCAACCCCAGTTTCATCAGGTGGAGCATTTATTTAAAGAAATTATTTTACCTCTGTGGAAAAATATCAGTAATGCTGCTGTCACATTGCCCTCATTTCTCCCCCAGCTCCATTCCTGGGTCATTCCTGTAGTAAAAAAATTTCATCTTTTAGGGAGATTGGGATCAACAGAACCTATTGCAGGTCTAACCTGGCTGCAAGTGGCAGTGATGCAATTCCCTCCTCGCCTGGGATGTGCCTGTTCACTTTGCTGGTTGGAAATGCCCAAGGATGCTCAGAAAGGCAGCTTCCAGCATTCCCAGCATCCTCCCAGGACCTCCCTCATGTTCTGACCACCACACAGGCCAAGTGCCAGGTGGAGACAACAGCAAAAGGATCCCAGTAAGGGATAGGGATAAGGATGATGGAGGGATGGGGGATTTCTCACACACCAGTCATAGTCTGGACATGACCATGTAGTGCCAGTTGGCCTCAGGCCCAGAAAACTGGTCCTGGCACTGTTTAATGGACTGGAAAAGATGCCTCCAGTGTGTCCAAGGCCACGGGAGCAGAGCCAGAAATACAGAAATACTGCACAACTTATTTATTTGGGATTGGTGGACTAAGGGAAACAGAGGTGGGGGAACAGAGCTGAGGATGTGGGGGTTTATTTGTGTCTGTCTGTAGTTTTCCACAGCCTGCAAATATAATGTGGAAAGAAGAGTGAACTGGTAACAGAAATGCTTGGAAAAGAATGGATTTTATATTTTTGTTCCCATCTTCCACTTCCAAACACAAGGCCTGGAGAACAGAGATGCACGGGATGGGTATGTGGAGGGGACCATGTTTCCAATCCTGAGGAGCTTCTGTGATGAAAATTGAGGGAGAGGAAAGCTCTGGGAAGGAAGATGGGAATCTTACAAGGGTGGTGAGGCCCTGGCACAGGTTTCCCAGAGAAGCTGTGGCTGCCCCATCCCTGGAAGTGTCCAAGGCCAGGTTGGACGGGGCTTGGAACAACCCGGGATAGTGGAAGGTGTCCCTGCCCATGGCAGGGCTGGAGTGAGGTTGTTTTTAAGAGCCCTTCCAACGCAAACCATTCCATGTTTCCATGAGGGGACACACTGGTCTTTAGCGGGTGGGTGACCAATCTCTGTAACACAGTGGCAGAGCTCATCCCACCATCCTTCCTGAAGGACAGTTTGGGAATAAAGACCACAGAGAGCTGACACTGCAAACCAGTGTATCCCTGGCTCCTACTCTTACCCCTGGGGTTCCCAATCCAAACACTCCCTCCCCCAGGAGCTGCTCCAGGCACCACGGATGGTGAGGAATGTCCCAGGAGCAACCCAGGCTGCTGGGGCTGCACAAAGGCAACTCGGCTCTTGTACAGCCAAGAGGAAATCCAGACCCCTCATCCAAGAGAAGGCAGGCACCATCAGCGCTCCAGGCAGAACCAGCACCAGCGAAATCCCAGGAGCGCGGCTGGAGATGTGGCTTTGAGGAGCTCCCTGCAGACTGTGGGCGCTGTGTCCCCCGGGCTGTGCCAGCTGCCCTGTCAGGGATCAAGGCGAAACACGAATCTCCTGGTCAGAGCCCGGGAGAAGATTAGGGAAAGGCTGCCATCTCTTGGATAACTGGAAAACTAGCGGCACCTGCCTGGGAAATGCTTCTCACGGACCCGAGGGATGCCGGCGCCAGCCTTTTCCTTGGAGAAGTGCATCGACTGAAGTTATTCCCGCTCTGCTCTTGCTCCCCCCCAGACCTATCCGCGTCTTTATTTATTTAGGGCAAACTCGGATCAGATCTGGAAATGATCTGATTTTTCGTCTGGATTTCCGTGCCCTTCGGCAGTGGAATCTGCATCTGCGAGGCTGGAGCTGCACATCTGGAGAGCTTTATTCCAAGTCACCTTCCTACCTGGCTGGCTCAGGTTCTGGAAGCAGGTGAAAGAGGTGCCACTAAATTTGGAACAGCAGTTTTGGGGCTCTCTTTGCCTATCCCTGCTGCTGCGAGGTGATTTCAGGAGCTCCTTTTACATTTCCACAGAATCTTTTTGGCATTTGCAGTTGCCAGACCTGCTCCTTCAAGCCCTGAGGTGTAGGTTTGAACATTGGGCCCTGCATTCCTGTGATTCCCTGTGTCCCCACCACTGCTCCCTCTCCCAGGTCCAGCTGTTCCGTGGCTCTAAGAGCACCCGAGCACCTGCCTGCCTGGTGGCCCACTTTTCTGCAGATTAAACATTTGTCTAATGGCCATAAGCTGCTTAAACATGTCTTGGGCAAAGCCCCTTTGTGAGTATCCCGAGAGTAAATAGCTTCCTGCTGGGACCACTGCTATGCCCCCACTCCAAGGCATTTCTTATGGATGCATCATCTGTTTTCTTTCCCTTTTGTGCACCCAGTGTGCTCATTTCCCTTCCCTGGGCAGGAAGGAGTGAAGAATTTACCCCATCAAGGGAGGTGGTCTGTGTTACATGGCCAAAATCCCCAACCCTGCACCCTTTTCCACCCTGCCCCATCTCCCTGGGATATCCCAAAGCTTCTTCCCCCATATTGTCCTCATGTAACAAGCCAACACCACAACGTTTAGGATCTGCCAATGTATGAGTGTGCAGCACTTGCTAATTAGTGTGACAAAACCCAAATAAAATCAGAGCCAACCTATCCATTGCTTCCAGGATTTTCCACCCCTATGGGCCTGGCAGCTCGACATCTCCACTGCTTGTTCTCCCCTGCCATCTCTGACCAAGCTGTTACCTTTAACCCAGCCCCCTCAAAAGCATCACATACAAATAAAGTGACTGTCCCCAAGGTGGTTTTGACAGTGTGTGGCATGGGAAGAGGATCAAGCTGACCAACACTGGGAGTATCTGCCCCAAACAGTAAGAATTGTGATTTTTTTTTTTCAAAGAGAACCTTTTGTCCTGATAACTTTAACCTATTACTCAATTTTTGCATCCTGAGGATGTACAATATAGATGCCTCTGCTGTATCCCTGCTTTTTTATCTATAAGCAAATGCTGACTCTAAAAACTGAATAATAACACATCCTGCCACGCTCTGAATATTCAACAAATAAATAACAGAAAAGACCCAAGCACTACAGACAAAGCAAGGAATTCCAGCAACACCCTGTGCCCTAAAATCAAGGGGATTGATCCAGGGCTTAAGCTATTAGAGGGGGTGATGCTAAGCTGGAGCTCCTAAGCTGTGGCTCCTTGAATATTAGAGAAGGAAAGCGTGTGGGGGAGGTGGCTGGGATGGGGAAATGGGCAATGGCTCAGCAATGCCAGGTTTTTGAGTATGATGGGGGTTGGGAAAACATGGTCTGGTAGGAAGGAAGGACTCATGGGCTGCACGGGAAGGTGAAAAAGAGGCAGGGTGATGGTATTGTCCCAAAATCTGTTCTGCTTTTCAGCTGGGGTGTGGGGTGCCCTCCTGGTGTAGGGAATCCCAAGGAAGGTGCTCTGCAGGCAGAGGTGTTGGAGCTTCAGCTCCTGCCACTCATGGTGCTGGAAGGGTTGGGAGAGAGCAGGAATGGTCCATGGGAAGGAGCACAGTGGCCTAATGGAGACGTGGAGGAGGGAAGGGAAGCAGCAGGGCAAGAGGGGTTCCAAGTGCAGAACAGAACAGAGACCAGGAAGGAGAGGGTTGCACTGCCCACAGTGATGGGATGGCTCCATGAATATCTCAGGACCTGACACAGGGAAAGTTTGGGTAAGTGCTGGACCTGTGGGTTGAAGAGGGGGAAAAATGGAGGGAGGAACAATGTCAGGGAAGGAAGGCAATTCATCCAATGCCTGTGTGACCAAGAGGATTTAGGGACAGTCCTGGTCTGGTGTGATGGAAGGGAGGAGTTGGGTACTCAGTCCCACACCGTGGGGCAGCTCCCAGCCCAACACACAACCAAACAGCCCTTCCAGCATCCCTGGAAAGGCTCTTACAGCACCTTTGCCTTGAGCTTGGCTTGGACCATCCAGCACTGGGATCACCAGTCAGACATCCATCTCCTCCTATGTCCTTGGAGGGTGAGTTCAGGATGTATCTCCCCCTGGAGGCCTTTGTTGGCTGCAGAGGGAGTGTGGGATGAGGAGGTCCAGGGGAGGTGCTCCCACACTCATGGACATCACTGTGCAAGTCATTCCTGCACCAAAGCCAGGACAGAGTGGCCAGTTGGGCTGTGCCTGGACACTTCCATGCTAGTCTCAATCCTCAAAACAGAATGTTTCTTCCAGATGGTCCATTGGGAATGATCTCTTGTCTATCCTGAGTCCCAAGTCTAACCTGAGCTTCCCAAGGTTATTTGGGTTAGCGCCTGATCACCCCTGCTGAAACTGGGAATTTATCAGTATGGAGGACTATCTGTGTCCCAAATTGTTTAATTCCCAGTTGTAGTCATAGCCCCAAGGACCTCAAGTACAATGGAGTAGGACATGGGGCCACCACGACCAGGAGTGGGGCAAACGAGAAGCCTAAAAGCAAAGACCTTCACCAACAGCATCAGCTCATAAATATGAGGCAAAATCCTAACTCAGGCAAAGACAAGAAGCCACTTTTTCACTTTAAAAGTGAAAATGTAACTGAGTAATTACTCCAGGCCTGGCTATCCAGTCAGAAAGCATCAGGCATTTCTGAGCAGCCCTGAATGAGGGACCAATGGGGCTGGCTGGCATTTCATCCCAACTTCCTTTCACTTGAGCAATTCACTCTTGAGACTCTTGCTTTAGTCACTTTTACGGCTCCTTGCACTCAAGGCTGCGGCAGCGAGTGCCTGAAGAGATGCTAAACGTTATTTTGTGCCATGGTTTTCCCTAAAACTAACATTTTTTCCTTCTCCCTGAATAGCTGTTTCTCCTGTTTCTTGTGATACCTGGCACATTTTCATTGAGAAATGTGATTTATGGCCACAATATGCTCTGAATCACTGAGTTTCTTCTTGTCTTTCAATTTCCCCTGAAATTTTAATGGGGTGCACTCATCACCTTCCCTCTTCTGCTGGGTCTCAGGTGGTGAAAGCCCCTGAAATGATCTTCCTTCTTGTGTTTTGCCCTCCAGAGACACCTGGACGGGCTTGAGAGGTGGGCCTGTGTGAGCCTCATGAAGTTCAACAGGGCCAAGTGCAAGGTCCTATATTTGGTGTGGGCAATCCCAAGTAGAAATACAGGCTGGGTGGAGAACAGATCAAGAACAGCCCTGGGGAGGAATTGAAGGTGCTGGTGGGTGAGAGGCTGGACACGCCCTGGCCATGGGCACTCCCAGCCCAGAAATCTCCCCTGTCTGGGCTCATCCCACAGCGTGGGCAGCAGGGGAGGGGGGATTCTGCCCCTCTGCCCCCTCAGGTGAGACCCCACCTGCAGAGCTGCCTCCAGCTCTGGGGACNTCTTCCAACCCAAACCAACCTGGAATTCTACAATGGTTTGTGTAACTTGCCCAAACATACCTGAGATCTTTGCCCAGGGAAGCCAAAGGATGTGTTGGACACTTCATGGATGACATTCACCTTTGCTCCACAGAACACCCTGATTTTCAGAACACCCTGAAAATCAACAGAAATCTAACATTATTTGAGCAAAGAAAATGGTCAAAAATCTAGAAATGTTTTGTAGAGACAATAGAGGAGTTTGAGGATATTGAAATTAAAAGGGAAGAGAACAAGTCTGAAACTCCCTTTCCCTTTTACTCTGCCCTGTATAATACAATCACTGGATGTCACTTGTTGAGGTTCAGTGGAGGAGCAGGAAATCAGAGGTCCCTCCTCTGTATAGAGCCAATTTATGGACTTTGCTGCCAAAGAAGGTCACTGAGTCATCTGCTGTGACTGGGTAATTGCATGACCATGAACATTGGTAGCTCTGCATGCGAAGATCCTGTAATAAAGGTAATCAAATCTCATGCTTCAGAGCACAAGTGGATCTTCCATGGCAGCCAGGAAGGAGGTTTTCCACCCGCACACCCAGAACTGTGCAGTTACCCTGGTGTGCTATGGAAGGAACCTCTGAAGCCTCAGGTTTTGGCCATTGCTGGAGGCAGGAAGCAGGATTTGATGAGCCCGTGGTCTAAGTGGGAATGGCAATTCCTGTGCACGAGCTGGGGAGCTCACGGAAGGGGCTGTGTGTGATTAGTGTGCTACAGTTGTGCTGCCACCTTTGGAAATCCCTGCGGTTCAGGAGAGCAGCTCAACAGCAAACCATGGGCTGAAACCTCAGCAAAGGACCAGAGGGCACTTATGCAATGGAGTCTGAAATATCCTCCGAGACTGCAGGTGACACTTTGTTCAGGAGTGAGGAGTGATGGAGAGATGTCCAGAGAGGGTGTGGACTCCTCATCCCTGGAGGTGTCCAAAGGCAGGTTGGACAAAGCTTGGAGCAACCTGGTCTAGAGTAAGGTGTCCCTGCTCAAGGGTCTTTAACGAAACAAGATAGTCTTTAACCTCCTTTCAACCCAAACCATTCTGTGATGCTGTGATTCTGTGAGTCTGTGATTCTATGATTCAGCCTTCAGTGAACACAGAAACACTGGGTTCCATCCCTTGACAAAGTGTTGGTGTTCATGTCAATGAAAACACCAACCATGGTGCTATCCCTGCTTGGGGTTGTCCTGTGCAGGGCCTGGAGTTGGACTTGGACTTGTTGATCCATCCATCCATCCATCCATCCATCCATCCATCCATCCATCCATCCATCTCAGGATATTTTATGATTCTTCTGTAAACCAGAGAAGAAAGATAACACCCTGATAGGTGCATTGATGGGGGTCAAATTGTGGTCTACATGTGTTTATGTGGATAAATCATGGAAATCAGAACCTGTGTAGTCCTACCCCAGGATTCAAATTTCCAACATATGCAAGAGAAAAAAGTAATGTGGTAAGAAGACAACTCTTCAGCACTACAGTATGAACCAGGCACTGCAGAGTTCATAGAATCCTAGAATGGTTGGAAGCACCTAAGAGATCATNGAATGGTTTGGGTTGGAAGCACCTAAGAGATCACCTCGATCCACCCCCCTGTCATGAGAAGGGACACCTTCCACTAGACCAGGTCTCTGAGCCCCATCCAACCTGACCTTGGACACTTCCAGGGATGGTGAGTCCACACCCTCTCTGGGAAACCTGTTTTGGTGCCTCGCCACTCTCACAATGAAGAATTTCTTCTTGGGATGTTTGGAGGGAAGACATTAAAGACAAGCAGCATCTTGGGGAAAAAGGCATCATCCTGTAGTGTGAACACTGCTCAGACAAAAATGCCCACTGTGGTGGGACAAGAGAACCTTAGTTAGTGCCCTTCAAACCCAAACATCTTTGATGACAGACCCCAGGCTCTGCCCCGGGAGGCTGTGACAGCCTGTGACTTGTCAGTCAGCACAGCCTGGAACAGAAATGGCCCTTCCCCAGCAAGCAGAGAGCTGTGAAACATTCCATTGAAAACCAGCGCCAGGAATCCGTTCCCAGGCGAGACGCAATAATTTTGCACAGTGCTGAAGGTTTTCACACATAGCTATAAGGAGTGATTTGGGAACGCAAGTAGCTTGAGAGAGCAGAAGCACCTGAAAATGAAGGTATCACCTCCACTCATGGTTGCAGCTCCCTGGCACAGGGAGCCAACAGAAGGCAGGGCCAGGATTTCCCAGCGGGGTCGCAGCAGCCAGACTGTTACTGTGCCTTCACACTGTCAAACGCACCTGGATTTGCAACTGGGGTAAAGAACACAGGGCTCTGAAGGAAAGGAGCTGTGCTGCAGTGCTGGCAGTGAGCTGTGACATTCATCCATCGTTTCTGTCCCCACACAGCCCGCTCAGTCCGGTGGCCTTCACTGGTGACACCGTTCCGGTGGCACATTCAAGCTCTTGTGGATCAAAAATGAAAGGTCCTGGGAAAGAGGTGAAGAGGAGGCCACAAAGGTGACCCCAGGGTTGGAGCACGTCTCCTATGAAAACAGGCTGAGAAAGCAGCTTGGAGAGGGACACCTCATTGTGACCTTTTGGTAATTAAAGGGAGCTTCTATAAAAAAGGAACAGGGACTTTTGACAAGGGCATGGAGTGATAGGGTAAGTGGGAATGGCTTCAGACTGAGCGAGGAAAGAGTTAGACTGAATGTTAGGAAGAAACTGTTCACTCAGAGCATCATGAGGCCCTGGCACAGGCTGCCCAGAGAAGCTGTGGCTGCCCCATCCCTGGAAGTGTTCAAGGCCAGGTTTGACGGGGCTTGAAGAAATCTGGGATAGTGGAACTTGTCCCTGTCCATGGCAGGGAGTTGGAATGAGATTATGTTTCAACCCAAACCATTCCAGGATTCCATGATTCTGTTCCCCACCAGTGGTGCCTCCAAAGGGATTTGTGGCACCACTCACCTGTGGAGACCCAAGCTGTGGTTTGAGTGCTTTGGATAGGAAACTCAGAGATGAATAGAGCCCCATCCATCAGGAAAAATCCACAGAGTGGATGTGCTGAGGCCAAAGCACAGCCTTATGCATTGGAAAGGATGGAAAATACCTGTGCCTCAGCACTGAAAACACTGAGATCTCTCCCAAAGTTGCGTGGCTGTCATGGCTTTGACTGTCAGCTCCCAAGTCATCCTCTACCATCATCCTTATTAAGCAACTCAAGGTAGACTTGAAGGCTCAGAAGGAACCTGTGAGGTCCTTCCACCCACATTTTCTCCTGTAAAAGCAATGCTAGCTTGTCTCCTCAACAAATGGGGTGTCCTTGTGCACTGCCCTCTCTGTACCTGGGTGCTTGTCCTTTGCAATGGCAGGTCCTGATTCAGCAAAGTGTTACACCCAAAATTAACCCGAAGCCTGTCTGTGCTCCTTGAAAACAAGTGGCACTGGAAGTTAGTTTGAATATTCTGCCAGACAGACACATCTTGGGATCAAGATAATGGATAAGGATTTAAATGTTTTGTTCAATCAAGACCTGCTAAAAGAGCTGTTACAAAGAGGTGGAAGCAGTGGTGTGCATGATGTCCTGGAAACACATGCAAGCAATCCAATGGTGTTGGATTCCCTGTGAGAAAGGAATGGTGTGTTTGTGCTTGTCCATGGTGTGTCAGGACACTACCACAGCTCTTGAAAACAGGAGTTTACTGTCTCAAATCCTGCTGGCCCAACCATCTTGCACCAAATCCTCCTGGCAGCCGTGAGCTGCAGCACAACACACAGAGAGCGAGTTGCTCAAACAAGTGGAACCAGAGGCTTCTCTCTTGAATGTTAATTAATTAACAGCCAGCACTCCAGACACGCTGCATCCTCACAGCACCTCATGTAGTGGTGAGCAATGGTTACCTGAAAGAGCAATGAATGCTATTCTCATGAGGAACTCGTTTCCTCTAATGGAAAGAATTCCCTGGGGGAATTTTCTGACCCGTCGTAAGCAGGATCATTGAGTCCTAGAATGCACTGAGTTGTAAAACACTTTAAAGATTATCTTATTCCAACCCTCTGCCATGGGCAGGGACACCTTCCACTATCCCAGGTTGCTCCAAGCCCCATCCAACCTGGCCTTGGACACTTCCAGGGATCTGGGCAGCTTCTCTGGGCAACCTGTGCCAGGGCCTCACCACCCTTACAGCCAAGAATTCCTTCCTAATCTCTGAACTGAATCTCTTCTAGTTTAAAACCATTCCTCCTTCCATTCCTAAAACTACTTTTCATGTTCAGGTCTATGAATCAAGTCTCTCTTTATTGAATCATAGAATCACAGAATGGTTTGGGGTGGAAGTGACCTCAAAGATCATCCAGTTCCAACCTCACTGCCACGGGCAGAGACACTTCCACTAGACCAGGTTGCTCAAAGCCCCATCCTGCCTGGTATTAAACATCTCCAAGGATGGAGAGTCCATAACTTCTCTGGGCAATAAGACAGGAATGGGAATGTGTCAGAGGAATGGGAATTTTTTCCTCTCCCAGGTGAACTACTACAGGAGCCTCTGAATGACTGGTCAAGGCTACACAATCTCACCTGGAGGTAGAAGGACAATTAAAACTTTTTGGGTCCAGGTTGCATTTAAGAAGCCCAATTTTGCAGTCCTTACCTGGACAGTTGCCCCATTGCAAGTACAGTGACCTGTAAGATTTAGATCAAGAGTTATAGTTTGCTGCTGTTTCAGCTTCTTTTGCTTCTTTTTTTTCCTTCTTTCCATTCTGCCCTAAAAATGCCAGAGCTTGTTATCCTCTCAGAGATTCAACCTGAGCATTTGTGCTGCAGAATCCCCCGTGCCCCTTTTTATCAGCCTGACTAGCACATAACTGAGTTCCTCACGCATATCTTTGAGGAGTCCTTGATATCCTCCAGCTTTGACCTCCGTGGGTTTCCCTCTGCACCGCACTGACCATCACCTGAGCAGAGCAGAAGGTGTTTTCTCTGGTACTGGCTGGGTTTCCCACAGGAGATGCCACAAGGAGCTCTTTGTGAACTTCCCAAAGTCCAAACACACCATTCCTGGCTCTCAGGTTCTGACAACCCAAGAAGCAAGACTCAAAGTGTCACCTAATCAAAGCATCAATCTCTGAACAAGGCTCTTCTCACTCTGCCTGGTCTGGGTTGCCCTTGTTTAACTTCACCCCTCTAAAAGTTAAATTTCTTGTGCAGTGCTCTGCTCAGTCAGCAGAAAGAGGATGATGGGCTCTCCAGAGCATGTTCATCCTGTTCCAAAGTACATGCCTAAAACAGGGAAAGGAATTGCCTTCTAGTTGTGCTGGCTTCCTCTCCACATCCTCCAGAGAAACTCTGAAGGATCAGAACACCAAGAAAGATGTCCAACTTCTAGATGGCTAAATCAAACCAAGATAAATTCCCACGCCGGGCTTAATACTTAGGAACCTTATAGGGAAGAACAACTCCTCCATTGGTTTATTAAGCAATCTTCAAGGTTATTTATCTCTTCCTTCCTGTCTCTTTAAATGCCACTGAAGTTGCTGTCATCATAAATCAGAGTCACCAGAACTGCCTTTCAAAGCAAAACTTCTCACTGAGAAGAAAAGACGTCTCTGTGAAGCAAACACTGCTGGGTTTATATATTGCAGAGACAGGAGCATGGGGGCTGCTCCAGTCTCAGCTCACTGTGGGCCAAACTGATGGTGTGTGTCCTCCTGAGGAGCAGGATGACCTGAGAGCATTACAGCAGCTGGGTTGGTTCAGATTTTTGGACAACAGGAGGAATTTCTTCACAGAAAAGGTTGTTAAACATCAGAACAGGCTGCCCAGGGAGGTGGTGGAGTCCCCATCCCTGGAGGAGTTCAAGAAACAACTGGAAGTGGCACTTCAGCTCTGGTTTAGTTGACAAGGTGGTGACAGGTCACAGGTTGGACTTGATGATCTTGGAGGTCTTTTCCAATCAGAATGATTCTGTGATTCTGTGATTCTGTGATCTCAAAGATCCACCAAGTATTTTCTCCCCACTGTTGGCCATTATCAAGACTATAAGAAAAGTAAGAGCAGGGAAAGCACTTACTTTTACTAATTTCCCACTTTCCAACCATTCTCATCTCAAGGGACTCCTTGACCCTGTTGCTATTTGAATGCAACAAGCTTTTCTTCCTCGTTCAAATTTTGGAAAAGACCCACAGTTGGTTCTTAGTCAGAGTCCTCGAGTCCTCCAGGATTTTGCAGTCTCTGCAGAGGATGTCCAGGGTCCCTCTCAGAGGTTTGTCACTGTCCAGCCTCGGCAGCCAGGTGTCCCAGAGGTTCTCACACCCCAGCAGTTCTGCTTGCAGTCACTTGTTTCCAAGCACTGGCATGACTGGTGATCATGGTGGTCCCCAGTGATGACTGATCAGGTGAGAAATGGAGATTTTCTCCAAAAGAAATGTGCACCAAGCCCAGGGTGATGCTTCAGGCTGTGTTGACTTTGAGTCCCAAGTGAGCCCAAACTGGACAGTGAGACTTGGGAATGGGGATTTAAAAATGTACTTGAAGCAGTGAAGTAGAAAAGAGCAAAGGGAATAAAGTTTTTTTCATGTCTTTCTGGTTTCTTGAGGAAACAAGGCTGGGGAGATCATACTCTCAGAGTTCCCTTCTCTGATTTTCCGTGTCTTTATCATTTCTATCCACTCCAACAACTCCTTCATCCCTTGGCTGGTTTCCACTAGACCCCGAGGAGAGGAGAGACATCCTATCAAAGGCTTCTCCCAGGTAAAGCTGCAGATGACAGGCACAGCTCCCAAAGAAGGGAATTCTTAAAACCACTTCTCGTTCAAAGATTGTTGTTTCACTTTATTTGTAGATGGGCTTTGAGGATGAGACTCTGAGCAACCTGGTCTAGTGAAAGGTGTCCATGGCAGGGGGTTGGAATGAGACCATCTTTAAGGTCCCTTCCAATCCAACTAATTCTGTGATTCTAGGATTTGTTTGGATTCTTTTTCCAATCAGTAGTTTTGTTTTATTAAAAAACCCAGCATTACTGATAAACATTTTAATTATCATCATATAACATTGCTCTACTCATGGGTTTCCTGTAACTAACTGTATGACACTCCCAAATTATTTGCCATGTGCTGGTTAACTGCCACACATAACCAGCTGGGGAAAAGGACATTGGAAAAAGTGAGGGAAAGGACACATTCATAGCTGAAAATTCAGTTTGGAAATTAGTTTCAAAGGCTATTGAGGTGTTTGAGCAAAAGCCTCACTCTATAAATTCCAGCCTCACTCTATAAATTCCAGGGTTGAACACAATGAAATTGAAATTCACTTTCAACATCAAAGAAACATTACTATAAATCCTGCCGTGAACTCAGAGGCAGCAATACCAGGTGTCTGTGTAACAGGCATCCTCAGAGGGTTTTCTAGATGTTAACTACCATGAGCAGCCCTGCTGAGAAAGACTTAAAGGTGCTGGTGGGTGAGAGGCTGGACATGCCCCGGCCATGGGCACTCCCAGCCCAGAAACCCCCCTGTCCTGAGCTCATCCCACAGCGTGGGCAGCAGGGGAGGGGGGATTCTGCCCCTCTGCCCCCTCAGGTGAGACCCCACCTGGAATCTGCCTCCAGCTCTGGGAACAACAGCAGGAGGACGTGAAGCTGCTGGAGAGAGTCCAGAGGAGCCACGGAGATGCTCCAAGGGCTGGAGCCCCTCTGCTCTGGAGCCAGGCTGGGAGAGCTGGGGGGGTTCACCTGGAGAGAAGGATCCAGGGAGAGCTTGGAGCCCCTTCCAGAGCCTAAAGGGGCTCCAGGAGAGCTGGAGAGAGAGTATGGACAAGGGCTGGAGTGACAGGACAAGGGGGAATGGCTTCCCACTGCCAGAGGGCAGGGACACATGGGATATTGGGAAGGAATTCTTGGCTGTGAGGGTGGTGAGGCCCCGGCACAGGTTTCCCAGAGAAGCTGTGGCTGCCCCATCCCTGGAAGTGTTCCAGGCCAGGTTGGATGGGGCTTGGAGCAACCCGGGATAGTGGAAGGTGTCCCTGCCCATGGCAGTTGGAATGAAATGGGCTTTAATGTCCCATCCAAGCCAAACCGTTCTGGGATTCTGTGAACTCACATGTGTATCATGAACAACCTGTGAAAAAGCTTGGGCCTTAGCAGGACTATCCAGACTTGGTCTTTTCTGTATTACTCTGGATTTGGAGTAGGGTTTTTTCCTCTTAAGATCTACTGAAGAAGCTTCTCTCAAGAACATGAAACCAAGTCTACTTTACTTCCTGGAGCAGAATTCCCCTCCCCACAGGCACTTCAGAAACAGGTCTATCAACACAGTGACTAACTCTGCTTGGCAAAGGTAAATCTCCCCCACCAGAGCATCGCTGCTGTCTGAGGGTGGCCTGACAAACCCACTGACATGACATAAGGAAAGGTTTAGGAGAGGTTTGGGAGCATAATAAATGAATCCCCCATCGAGCTGACTGTACGTTCCTTGGATCTAGGAAGCAATCACAATAAGCCCTTTGGATTACTTGAGACAAATGCCTGTCTGCACAACAAATCACCACAGATTGCTTATGACAGCCAAATGAGACGTCCTTTCAGAGCATCACCAGCAACTCTCACAGCTCTGGAGCACATTCTACAGCAGGAGCTAAGAAATCTAAAAAGCCCCATCACCTCTTTTGGGTCTTCTTTCCTAGGACAAGGACAGGAGAATTCCAACCTGCTCTTACAGGGTGGTTTGGCCAAAGCGTTTGCTACAAGGCATTAGAGCTTTTGGATTGTCTTTGACATTCCAGGTTACTAAAGGATTATATCTATAGACTGTGGTAATCCCTGAATATTCAGAACATACACGCATGACTCTCCAACCAGCAGACATCTGCCCCATGGTGCTGCACATCTGCCATTCCTGTGGATTTTTGAGCAATTTCCTTTGATGAGCAGGTTTATTTCAATGGAAGTCGACAAATGAGAGCAGCTCCCATTCCCCTCCCTGGCTGTGTCGAGTCTGCAGTTTTACAGCTTAACATTTTTATCCAAGACAAAACATGCAGTCAGTGTGTTTGGACATCACACAAACACACATAAATGTTCGAGGACAAAGAGGTTGAATGCACATACACACACCGAAATCTACTTTGCTCAAAAATCTGGCTCTGAAACAAATACATATTTTTTAAATTAACATTTTTTAGAGACATTAACTGCATTTTGAGTGCAGGGAACACATTATTTTGTAGGCGTTTTCAGCAGCACAATACCAACCCCTATTTTTAACTATTGACTAATTACCAGTAGATCTTAATTACATGGTGTGTGGAGGCACTAATAAGTTTACAAATCTGCCAACAACACTAAACACATATGTCTTTTCAAGCATTAGCCTCTCTCTCCTTTTTTTTTTTTAACCTTTTTTCTTTTCCCCCCTCCAATTTGGCAGCAGAAGATACTGGAAAAGGCTGTAATTGTGGCTGATTAGAAGGCAAGCATCTAAACACCCATCCTTGTGGCGAGAAGAATGGCTCAAAGCATGAGGAGGAATCAAAAGAGAACCAGCAGAGCCTGGAGAACTTGGATTTTCAGTGGGGTGAGAGAAGGGTTGCCTTTGCTGGTGTTTCCTTTTGTCTTCTCTGGAGGATTCACGGAGCCATGTGCAGTTTTATTTATTAACTCTGTTTAGGAAACAGTTGCTATGAGCAACCTGGTTTAGTGGAAGGTGTCCCTGCCCATGGAATTGGATGATCTTCAAGGTCCTTTCCAACCCAAACCAGTCAGTGATTCCACGGTACAAACTCTGAGAAGAAGGATGGTGTTATTTTATGCAGTTACATTTAATATTCTTATGCAAAAAGCTTTTGGCTCTTCCAAAGGGAAGTAACTTTCCAGGAGTTCCTCCTGTGTTCTGCTTTGTTGGGTTATGGACAATGCAGCCAAATCCATCTGTACTTCTGGCAGTGTTTTCCCTTCTTGCCCAAGGATTTTGACAAACAGTTTGCTCTCAGCTCCCCATAGATGTTATAGTGCCTGGACCCTCGTGTCTACTCTGACAGCAAAGGTTTCCACGTGCTCTTTCCAGAATTTTCTCACAAAATTTCTGACATAAAGGACCATCACCCTCACCAGAAGTTCCTGCACACCCAACAGCACTTATTCCAAGAGGTGTGGGAGGTTTAATGTTGCTTTAGAAGCTGTACAGAGGCTACTAATAATCTCAAAGAGCTACATATATTAAAAAAAGAAATTTATAGTGGAATTGCATGGGATGAGTTTTAGAATAATTAATTCCAATAATTTGACAAGAAGGAAAATTAATCTTCTATTTCCAAGTGTAAGTAGAACCAAAGGGTAAAGAATGTCCATATTCTTGGGAAAAATGCTGAGGACACTTTTAGTGCAAGTCTACACGTTGCTGTGGATCTCCTGAAGGATTTGCCATGGAACCACTAGATAAACTTGAGTTTTATGACTCCATAAATGAGAGCAGGTGTCGCCTTTCCACATCCATATTTCTAAATGCAGAAGGGTATTTCTGTCTGGGATGATTCAATGTTTATATTTACACGGTGGAGGAGAGCAGATTATTGTCATTTGCATTGATGAAGGAGGTAGTTGTCACCTTCCCGTTTTTCCATATTGAATCTTTGTTAGCAAATAACATGCCTTGAGTAAAATGAGAGTAGAAGATAATTTAAATGGGCGCCACACTTAGTCCTGGCAATGAAATTACAAAAGTGAATCAACATGAAAGCAGAATCATTTTTTTTACTCAACAATTTGGGTAATTATGGACAAGGCAAACATCAGTTTTCAGTGCAAAGAAACTGAACCAGTTACTTTGGTATCTTAGGGCAAAACTTCAGTTCCTTAATTAAGAGATTCAGAAATAGTGTGTGTGCTGGCAGATGGAAGGAATGATAAGAGCACTTGCCAAAGCTGGAAATGCTGGTTCATATATCAAAAAGCACAGTGTGTGCCTGAACCAGGACTTCAGAATAGCCAGACTTAATTTTTAGACCTTCTCTGAAACAGCCACATGATCATTTTTGCCATAGAGATTAGAGACTTCCAGCATCCATTTCAAGCTGGGCAAATCTCATCTGTCCCCTGAGATATTCAATGACCTGTGCAAAGCCAAATTAATTAAAAACATTTAAAAATAGAGAAAAGGAAATGGTGATGCTTTTAATATGGTGAGAGAATGAAAGGAAGGAAGAAATAGAGAGTTTCTACAAGAGAGATCTTTGCTCAGTTATAAAGTGTTTATGCCCCGTCTCCTTACACTTAATGCCAAGTGGAAAAGCCAGAAAAACTGATCTTTTCAAAACAAGTAAAAAGTCCGTGTTGCTGCTTGAAACTAGAGCCTGTTCCTGCCAAGAGGAGCTGAGTCAGGAGAGAACAAAGGTGGGAATATCCCTGGCAGGGGGTTGGAACTACATGATCTTTAAGGTCCCTTCCAACCAAAGCCATTCTATGATTCTATGACTGTGTGATTCTATGATTCTATCATACTATGATTGTGTGATTCTATGATTCTATCACTCTATGATTCTGTTATTCTATTTACGATCAAAGTGCTACAAATGGGGGTTGTAGTGGAGCCAAGGCAAGGGGAAAAGATTTATCAAGTGCAAAAGGACATGTAAAAAATAGAACCCGTGTGGTTCATGATGAGAAGAGAAGGGCTGCAAAGGTGTAACCAGCATAGAATCAGGGGATATACTGAGCTGGAAGGGACCTGCAATGATCATTGAGGTCCAACTCCTGGTCCTGCACAGGACAACCCCAAGAATCACACCATAAACAACACAAATAAAATGGAAATGGAAATTCTGTATTTGGGATGAAAAAGCAGGGAAACAGAAGGAGACCTGGTGTGGACAGAGCTTTAGGAAAACGGTTCAGGGAGGATCTCAGGTCAGCAGGGAATCAGGGAATGGTGATTTCCTTGTTGTACCTTCACTAGAGGAAGGGCTGTGGAGAAAGGAATTAAAAACACTATGTGGTAACAATCCACATTAGAAACAGGCAATGCTTGGGCTGATGTTTCACCCAAAGGGAGGTGGAAGAAACCACAGTCACATGAATGGCCACAACCAACAGTTGTGGTCACCTATTCCTTGGTGGTAGGGGGGTTTTTTGTTTGTTTTTTGTTCTCGTTGTTCTAGTTTTTTTGGGGGGGCNTTGGCTCTGAGGGAGGTGAGGCCCTGGCACAGGTTGCCCAGAGAAGCTGTGGCTGCCCCATCCCTGGAAGTGTTCCAGGCCAGGTTGGAAGGGGCTTGGAGCCACCTGGGATAGTGGAAGGTGTCCCTGCCCATGGCAGCGGGGGAAGAATTAAATGCTCTTTAAGGTCCTTTCCAGCCAAAATTCTTCTGTGATTCTGTGATTATCAATTACAAAAATAAGCATGAGGGACTGTGGGAAGGGGGATCATGTTACAGGAAATACATTTTGCCTTAGTTAAGGTGTGGAATCCAGCTCCACTTCCTTCCACAGTCCAGGGCTATACATTGGCTTTCCCAGGGTTCCACAGGAACAGAGAAGCTGTTTCCCACGTACAGCTCCTCTTGGCACAACCCTCACCCCGTTTGGAGGGGAAGCATTGCCTGATAACTCCATTTGTCCCTGAGCTCCAAAGAGCAGAGTGGCACACTGACAAGAGCAGCCAGCTACCCCACGAGACACATCCCTGCCCTTCATAGCCAATTAAATCATTGGAATCCCATGGGGGGAAGTAGGAAATGCTGTGTAGCCACTTTTCCTAAATCCCAGCTTGGAAAAGCACCAAGCAAGTCCATCAAACTGGAGGTCTGAGCTGTTAATGCTTTTCCAAGGGGAGAAACACAGAGTTCTCACCACCTTTTTTTGGCTGCTGAAGTCACATTGCTTCTTCCTGCTGGGTAACCAGTANCACTATGTGGTAACAATCCACATTAGAAACAGGCAATGCTTGGGCTGATGTTTCACCCAAAGGGAGGTGGAAGAAACCACAGTCACATGAATGGCCACAACCAACAGTTGTGGTCACCTATTCCTTGGTGGTAGGGGGGTTTTTTGTTTGTTTTTTGTTCTCGTTGTTCTAGTTTTTTTGGGGGGGCTGTTTTTGTTTTGGGGGTTTTGTTGTTGTTGTTTTGGGGGGTCATTTGTTTTTTGTTTTGTTTTGTGGTTTTTTGTTGGGTTTTTGGTTTTTGTTTAGTTTTGGTTTTTGGGTTTTGGTTGGTTTTGTTGGGTTGGGGGTTTTTGTGTGTGTGTTTGTTTTTTTTTTTTTTCCAAGGGGAAACCCAGCCAGGTTTAGCTTTGTGCTACATCCCATCTTTATTTGGTTTGATACAAAAAGTCATGCATTTAATCATCAATCCCAAAATGAGAGAAAATATTCCGTTATGTGCATGAGTTTGGAGGAGGTTTACAGCACCATGAGACTCCATTGAGGTCCTGCCTCCAGCTCTGGGGCCTCCAACATCAGAAGGACATGGATCTGTTGGACTGGGTCCAGAGGAGCCACGGAGATGCTCCAAGGGCTGGAGCCCCTCTGCTCTGGAGCCAGGCTGGGAGAGCTGGGGGGGTTCACCTGGAGAGGAGAAGGATCCAGGGAGAGCTTGGAGCCCCTTCCAGAGCCTCAAGGGGCTCCAGGAGAGCTGGAGAGGGACTTGGGACAAGGGATGGAGGGACAGGACACAGGGAATGGCTTCCCACTGCCAGAGGGCAGGGACACATGGGATATTGGGAAGGAATTCTTGGCTCTGAGGGAGGTGAGGCCCTGGCACAGGTTGCCCAGAGAAGCTGTGGCTGCCCCATCCCTGGAAGTGTTCCAGGCCAGGTTGGAAGGGGCTTGGAGCCACCTGGGATAGTGGAAGGTGTCCCTGCCCATGGCAGCGGGGGAAGAATTAAATGCTCTTTAAGGTCCTTTCCAGCCAAAATTCTTCTGTGATTCTGTGATTATCAATTACAAAAAATAAGCATGAGGGACGGTGGGAAGGGGGATCATGTTATAGGAAATACATTTTTCCTTAGTTAAGGTGTGGAATTCAGCTCCACTTCCTTCCACAGTCCAGGGCTATACATTGGCTTTCCCAGGGATCCACAGGATCAGAGAAGCTGTTTCCCACGTACAGCTCCTCTTGGCACAACCCTCACCCCGTTTGGAGGGGAAGCACTGCCTGATAACTCCATTTGTCCCTGAGCTCCAAAGAGCAGAGTGGCACACTGACAAGAGCAGCCAGCTACCCCACGAGACACATCCCTGCCCTTCATAGCCAATTAAATCATTGGAATCCCATGGGGGGAAGTAGGAAATGCTGTGTAGCCACTTTTCCTAAATCCCAGCTTGGAAAAGCACCAAGCAAGTCCATCAAACTGGAGGTCTGAGCTGTTAATGCTTTTCCAAGGGGAGAAACACAGAGTTCTCACCACCTTTTTTTGGCTGCTGAAGTCACATTGCTTCTTCCTGCTGGGTAACCAGTACCTCGAGGAGCAGGGCTGAAGGGGATTATTCTGTGCTTGGTTTGTTGGGAAAGCTGCACATAATTCCAGGCTTTACAAAGAAAAGGAGGCAGGGCAGAAACCTTGTTGCAGTCCCCCTTCCCTGCACAGCCCCGTCCTGGGTGGCCCCAGGATCACTCATCCCATGTCACTGGTTCAGCTGGTGGCAGCTAAAAGGTGTCCCACAAAGGGAAAGCACAGAGACAGGTTCCTTTTGATGCTCAGTGATAAATGAAAACAGTTGCAGCTCTCAGGAGATTAAAGGAAGCCTGAGGAGAGCTGAATAAAACCTGTCACTGCAGGTAAGATCTAGATAATGGGAACAATGAAGTTTGCTAATGCACACTTCCCAAGACCATTCTAATTCTTATATTTGTCAGGAGGTGTAAAGTGATTTAAGTGTAACATTTCCGTCCAATAGAGACAAGTTTTGGATTCATATACTTAGATATTTAAGTAGAGAATTGTTATCCAGCATTTATCATGCAACACCTGAGGACCTGAACATGTATTAGGGACTTTAATTAATCAATCAATTTAATCAATGTCATAATCTCTGTAAATTATATCAATCCCCCTATTTTGTTAAAAATATAGCCAGGAAGAGAAGTCATTTTTTAAGGAATAATCTCTTGGGTTAGATGCCTTCTCTGTGAGAGCCTGGTAGGGCTAAAACCTCAGCAAATGAACCCAGGGTGGCTCACAGGGATATTTTCTTTGAAAAGGACCAGCAGGGTTGGACTACTGGAGCCTAAACATATTCTTGAATTTTAATGTATTTCCTGGAAAGGGTGATCCATGTAAAAGTACTCAGCTGCATGTGAAAATATAGAGTTGTAAGGAACTGGACTGAAAGTCAAGCACATGGTCTACCTATGAGAACAAACCAGTTGTTTCAAGGCCAGGTTGGATGGGGCTTGGAGCAACCTGGGATAGTGGAAGGTGTCCCTGCCCATGGTAGGGGGTGGATTGAGATGAGCTTTAAGGTCCCTTCCAACCCAAACCATTCTGTGATTCCATGATTTCTGTGATCAGTAGGGACTAACACATGGCTATTGACAGGCACTGGGAAAACATAGCAGTCAATTGCACTGCTAAAATGAACACTTCAATTAAGCTTTCCAATAAAAAGAAGGGATAGAACTGGAAAGATGCACCAAACATTCCTCAGACTCTCCTGGGGGCAGTTTTTAGGGTGTCTGTGAGCTGGTTTTTCAGCACAGAACATCTGCACCTTCTGCACCTTTCCTAGTCACACAGGAAAGGTGTCACACGGCGTGGGTGAGAGGCTGGACACGCCCCGGCCATGGGCACTCCCAGCCCAGAAACCCCCCTGTCCTGGGCTCATCCCACAGCGTGGGCAGCAGGGGAGGGGGGATTCTGCCCCTCTGCCCCCTCAGGTGAGACCCCACCTGGAATCTGCCTCCAGCTCTGGGAACAACAGCAGAAGGACCTGGAGATGCTGGAGAGAGTCCAGAGGAGGCCACGGAGATGCTCCAAGGGCTGGAGCCCCTCTGCTCTGGAGCCAGGCTGGGAGAGCTGGGGGGGTTCACCTGGAGAGGAGAAGGGTCTGGGGAGACCTTATTGCAACCTGTCAGAACTTCAAGGGGGCCTGTAACAGAGATGGGGACAAAGGTGACAAGGGGTGATGGTTTTAAACTGAAGGAGGGTCAATTTATATCAGATACAAGAAATAAGTTTTTTACAATGAGGTGGGGAGGCCCTGGCACAGGTTGCCCAGAGAAGCTGTGGCTGCCCCATCCCTGGAAGTGTCCAAAGCCAGTTTGGATGGGGCTTGGAGCAACCTGGGATAGTGGAAGGTGTCCCTGCCCATGGCAGGGGGGGCTGGACTACATGAGCTTTAAGAGTTCACTTCCAACCCAAACCATTCCACAAGTCCATGAATGTTCTGTCCCAGGAAGACAAGCAGCAAAAGCAGCACCCTGTTAGTCCTCCCCTGGTATATACACCTAACATTCAAAAAGATTAATAGAAATTAATGAAGTTAATCAACAGAAAGACTGGTCTAAGTGGGTCTTCTAAGTCAAGCTCACATGAGAACTACTAAGTTTACCAACATATCCAACTTTTCATACTGAGGAGACATGAACATCGTGGCAAAGGAAGCTGGAGCCTTTTCTGCCTCATGCATGAATAACAAAGCCACCTGCTATATTCCAGCAGTGGATGCTTTATTGTTAGTGATGATGCATGAGGCAGAAATAATGCAGTTTGATTTTTAGAGACAATACCAAGTTGAGCTTGCAAGGCTGTCAGCCCACACTCGTTTGACTTGGGAACTGAGCAAACAACATGGAAGTAATTGATGGAAACTAATGACACAATAAGATGTCATCTTTTCTGACCTACTTTGCCTAAAGTAAACCCCCATTAATTGTAATTATCTGTACTCCATGTACACCAAACACTCAGCTGGATCCATCCCCCAGTTATTTAAATGAGGTAGTTCCAGATTTGCACAACTCTGATTCTGGCTTACATACCTCTCTATATATAGTGTTTGTTCCCCTGATCTGAATAAATGCCTGGAAGATGGAAGACCACACAGCTCAATTAGTGTATTGATCAGGATGGAAAAAGCCTTTAACCAAGCAGCACAAGGAGGTTATGATCCCATGCCAGGGTCCTGCTGGAGCACCAAACATGCCTCCTTTTCCTGGAGCCTCTGAAGAACAGAAGGACCACGAAATGCAAGGCACAGACAGATCAGCTCCAAGTGCTGCAAGGGAAAAACCCTGGCTAAACATGTTTTATAAATACTTGCAGCTCTCAGGGTCACCCAGAGTTTACCCAGGCCTCCGGACACAAGTGCCTCCAGCATGAGGGAAGCGTGGGATGCTGCCGAGCGCCGAAAAAAGCTTCCTCCTCTCAAAAATATGAGTTGAGAGATCTCAACATGGGTGTGATTGACACTCACAACTTCCAAAAAATCCCTAAAAATACATAGTGTTGGCTAATAAAAGAAACAGGCTCTGACTAGTGACTTCTATCTCTTTGGGAGGGCCAGGGCTCCAAGGAACAGGATGGCAGCTCCTCATTCCCGTGTCCCTGGCTGAAGTGACCACACAGCTGTGGCTGTGGATACCAGGGAAATCAGTGGGGAGATCTGAACACGGCTGCATCTCTGCTGTGAGCCAGGAGAGCGAGCAGGAGCTGGAGAACATCATGGGATAATCAGGAATTAAGATGTAAGTGGTGGATATATCACTTCTGGCCACCCACAGAGTCATGTATATCCATGAGTCATCGCCTGATGCAGGAAGGAACGTGGTGTACCCGGCATCAAAATGGACAAGATCTTCCCAAGGAGAGATGATCTGGGATGGAAGACCTTTCAAGGGCTTTCATCCCAGCTGTTTATCGTTCCATATTGGCACGCATTTTCCTTGATAAGACTGTGAAACTGTGTGTTAAAATGAGTTCCTTTTTTATTTTAGTCTCTGATACTCCTACTGGAAAGATCTCCCGATTTCCAGACTAAATATATTCATGGCCAGTTCCTACTCATTTACTTTTCCACTGTTGCCCTTCAGTGTCCCAACGCCTTTCCCCTCGCTCGCATTTACTTTCCAGGGTGTATTTATAGGCAGAAAACACGTTCCTTCTCCAGTCTCATTTTTGCTAAACTAAACAAGCCAAACTTTCAGTCCACGGGAGAAAGACGGACCGTCCTGACCTCTGATCAATGCCTGGCTCTTCCCTGCATGAATTCCAGCCTGAATTCACCCTTCTTGGACACAGGTGGTCACAACTGCACGGAGCAATTCGGAGGCAGTGCCAGCAGTGTGTTGTGTCATGTCATCTCTTGCCCAAGCAGCTGCTTTTCTCCTCCAGTGTGCCAACGCCACAATCCTCAACTGCTGCTTTCTCCCACCCATATGTCTCATCACACGAGTTTGGGTTGTTTTTGTACCAAAACAGATGACTCGTCTGCCCCCTTATTGGCTCGTGAAGCACAACGTGCACCTACACTTCTATTTCAATAATAAGACCAAATAGTGTTATTACTTCTGAGTTGTTTTGGTTTTTCTCTCTCTAGTCATATGTAGCAAATGTGCTGCACAGGAAAGTTTGAAGGAATGAGGAATGTTTCCATTTATATCTCCTTGTACTGCAAATCAGAAGTTGGAGCTTAATCTGGGTGCTTCTCACCCAAGAATATGGGTCCCAGAGTCCTTATTTCTTACTGCTGTGGGAATGAACACCCATCTTTAGGTTTGAAAGCACCCAAAAGGAGAGGGATTTTATGTGATATGTCTATTTTTATACATCTTATGCACGTGAAGTCATTTTGGTCAAGTTGAGGGCTGGTTTTTGTCTTATTTTCATATTCTTGCAATAGCTTAAGTTGGCAGAAATTAAGGGAATTCATTATTGTGGGGACCTGTGGGATCATGTCCTCTCCAATCCCATGATATATCATATCATAGGTAATACCAGTTTTCTCGTTTTGGAGAACTTTGTGCCAGAGTTTCACTCCAATTTGGCCACACCCAGGTGTGCATCAGGTGCCCAAAGCTTTGCTTTCTGCTCCTTTTCTGTTTCTCTGCTATAGGAAGATCCAACTACTTCAAAACCAGCAGGATTTTTCAGACTGCACACAACTTTGGAGCTCTTTCAACTCAGAAACACCAAACACACCCTTCCCAGACAGCCTATTTAAAATATGCAAGTCCTCCCACTTTTTTTTTTTAAGATTAAATTAATTTTTCCTCCCTGCAAAAAGCATTTTATCTGCATTTATGCACTTTTATACCTTCTGAGAGTTTTTTTCCATGTTGAAATTTAGACTCTGCAAAGCAGCAACTTTGGCAGCCAGTTCTGCAGCCCTAAATCTCTCAGCCCGGATATTTTGCCATAATTTAAAGAAAGACAAAAGGGAGAAAGGGTAGAATTCAAACTCCCACAGAAAGAGGTAGAAGCAGCAGCTGGAGAAGCAGCATCTGGAAGGAGTACACTTAAGAAACGAGGGGGAAAAGCACAAATGGAAAAGAAGGAAGATTGTAACCTACAGAGGACAGCACAAGACAGTCAGAAAAGATGGATATGATGAATGAACAGATATATAATGGGGATGTGAGGGGGAAGGACCTTGAATTTGGCTTTCCCAGCCTGCCAGAGGGTCCTTTGGTGAAAGAGCTGCCTGAGGTGCAGCTCGGCCCCAGGCAAATCCCAAAAATGGAGCTGGGAGCTGCTTCCTCAGCTTGCCAGAGGTTTCCCCAGCACAGAGCTGAGGCCATGGAGAGGAGCTGGTTGCTCTGCCTGACTCCATAAATACAGGGCAGGAGGAGCAGTGTCCCCCAAAATGGGTAAGGAAAGGACAAGAACAGAGGAGAGAGAGGATGTGGGATCCCTGTGTTAGAAGGAGAGGGACAGGAAGACACTGGTGTGGGATTTGGAAGAGCAACAAGGTGATGTGAGGTTGGGGTGCCAAGGTGTGCCACTATCTTCATACGATGAATCCTGGAACGGTTTGGGTTAGAAAGGACCTTAAAGATCATCTTGCTCCAACCCCCTGACGTGGCAGGAACACCTTCCACTATCCCAGGCTGCTCCAAGCTCCATCCAACCCGGTCTTGAATACTTCCAGGGATGGGGCAGCCACAGCTTCTCTATTCCAGTGCTTCACCCCCCTCAGAGTAAAGAAGGGGGACCTGTGGGATGAGGTGGAACAGGAGCCCCCCTTCCCCAGCACAGCCACAGGAAGGGAAAAAGCAAGAAGTAACCCAGAGGAGGTCCTAGATCTGCCAAGGACCAAGGAGCTGCTGGAGGTGAGAAGGTGGGAAGCAGTCTGGCTGAGGGTGGGCTGAGTGGTGGTCCTGGGACCTGAGAGTGAGCAGGTGACAGGGACAGGGCGGTTGCACTTCAGGATATGGATTTGAGGGTTAGTACCCTGGACTGGGGAGCTGATTTGGGAGTGGGATGGGGTCAGCACAAGGAGGTGCAGCTGAGGGTGGTCTGGGGAATGCTGATGTCAGTACATGGGGTTTGAGGGAAGACACACACTGGAACTTTTTGAGTGTCCACAGGAGGGCCAGGAAGATACTGAAGGGTCTGGAGGGGAAACCATATGAGGAGCAACTGCTGTCACTTGGTTTGTTCAGCCTGGAGGAGAGGAAACTGAAGTCAGACCTTATTTGGGGCTGCAGCTTCCTCATGAGGGGCAGTGGAGGGACTTCTCCACCTCTGCTCTGCTCTGTGTGACCAGTGACAGGACCAGAGGGAATGGCTGGAGCTGTGCCAGTTGAGTTGGATATTAGGAAAAGCTTTTTCCCCCAGAGGGTGGTTGGGCACTGAAAAGGCTCCCCAGGGAATGGTCACGGCCCCACGGCTGACAGAGCTCAAGGAGTGTTTGGCTAATGCTCTTGGGCACATGGTGGGGTTTTTGGGGTGTCCCATGCAGGGCCAGGAATTGGACTAGATGATCCTTTTGGGTCCTTTCCAACTCAGGATATTCTATCATTCTGTGAAGATTCTAAGACGATTAGAGAAACACTTCTCTTATAAGGAAAGGTTGAGAGAACTGGGGTTGTTTAGCCTGGAGAAGACTGGGGAGATCTTAGAGCCCAAGTCCTAAACTGTGCCAGGGGAGGTTTAGGTTGGGCATTAGGAAGAACTTCTTGACAGAAGGGGTGGTTAGCCCTGGAAGGGGCTGCCCAGGGAGGTGCTGGAGTCACTATCCCTGGAAGTGTTCAAGGAATGACTGGACGTGGCACTCAGTGCCCTGGCCTGGGTGACAAGGTCGTGTTGGGTCACAGATCGGACCCGATGACCTCAGAGGTCTTTTCCGAACTACTTGATTCTGTGATTCTGTGAAATGGCCTCAAGCTGTGCCAGAGGACGTTCAGATTGGATTTTAGGAAAAAGTTCCCCATGGAAAGGGTGGTCAGGCAATGGAACAAGCGGCCCGGGGCAGTGGTGCAGTCACCATCCCTGGAGCTGTTCCAAAAATGCGCAGATGTGGAATTTGGGAATATGGTTTAGGGGTGAACATGGCAGTGCTGGGGGAACGTCGGACTCGATGATCTCAGAAAGCTTTTCCAACCTAAACGATTCTGCGATTCTCAAAGGGGGCCTCAAGGCGGCTTTGGCCATGGAATGACAGGACACGGCGGAACGCCTCCAACCTGGAAGACGGCAAGTTCACGCCGGGCATCGGGAAGAAATTCCTCCCGGCGAGCGCGGCGAGGCCGCGACACAGACCGCGACACAGACCGCG
>WEIV01028666.1:512957-567412 GCA_013390005.1 Calyptomena viridis | reverse complement strand
CGGGCGGCGCGGCCGAGGAGGGGCCGGGGCGGGAGTGCCTGGTCCGAGGTGGCCGTGGGTCAATGTCACCTCGTGGCCCGCGGTGGACGTGGGTCAGTGTCACCTCCAGGGTTGAGGTGGACGTGGGTCAGTGTCACCTCCTTGTTTGAGGTAGACGTGGGTCAGTGTCACCTCCAGCGTTGAGGTGGACGTGGGTCAGTGTCACCTCCAGGGCTGTGGTGGACGTGGGTCAGTGTCACCTCGTGGTTTGAGCTGGATCACTGTCCCCTGGCCCAGGTGGGGGTCGTTGTCAGCTCTTGGCCTGAGATGGACGTGGGTCAGTGTCCCCTGGCCAAGCTGGGGCAGATGCAGGTTGTTGTCAGCTTGTGGTCTGAGGTGGACGTGGGTCACTGTCACCTCCTGGCTTGACATGTGTCAGTGTCCCCTGGCAGAGGTGGGGAGCTGTCAGCTCGTGGTCTGAGATGGATGTGAGTCAGTGTCACCTCATGGTTTGGGGTGGGTCAGTGTTCCCTGGCCAAAGTGGGGCAGAGGGGGGTCATTGTCAGCTCGTGGTTTGAGGTGGACATGGGTCAGTCTCACCTCCTGGTCCAGGGTGGGTCATTGTCCCCTGGCTGAAGTGGAGTGATGGGCATTGCTGTTGCCTCATGGTTTGAGGCAGACGTGGGTCAGTGTCACCTCGTGGTTTGACATGGGTCAGTGTCCCCTGGCTCATGTGGGAGGGATAGGTATCGCCGTCACCTCATCGTCTGAGGTGGATATGGGTCATTGTGAGCCCATGATTCGGGGTAAATGTGGGTCGGTGTCATCTCATGGTTTCAGTGGAGGTGGGTCACTGTCCCTGGCTGAGGTGGGGCATGGGGGGGTCAGTGTCACCTCGTGGTTTGAGGCGGTCATGGTCAGTGCAGTGCCCCCAACATGGAAATGTGTGGTTGCTCCAACTTTTGGGTGAGGAGAGACCCAAAGGGAGGAGAGATTCCCACAAAGTGACCCTGGGGGGCTGAGGTGGGGGACAGTGGGGTCGTTGTCCGAGGTGGAGCTTTGAGATGGACCCCCATGGTGGAGGAGGTGTCAGGGCCCCCCTCGTGCAGAGGGGGTGTCTGCGGGGAAGAGAAGTTCTCCCAAAACGTGTCTGTGGGGCTGAGGTGGGAGGAGTGGGGTTCCTTGGTCCAAGCAGGATGTGGGTTGGTACCCCTGTGTGAAGATTTGGGGTGACCTCTGCTTTGCTGAGAAGAGCCCCAAAGGGTAGAAAGATGCGCCCCCAAATGAGTGTGTGGGGCTGGGGAGAGGGGAATGGGGCTGCTGTCACCTTCCAGTCCCGAGGGGACACAGGTCTGTGCCCCCCATGGCACGGGATGGAATGGATTCGAGTTCTGTGGGGCTGTAGGTAGTGCCTCAGGGATGGGCTCTTGCTGCCCCACAGGTGTGGGGCAGGACGGGGAGGGGGTCATGGAGCTGCTCTTCCCGCAGGAGATGGTGGGGGGGACATGAGCCTGGAGGCAGGCCCGGGCTGGGGGTGACCCTCGCAGCAGCAGCGCTGCAGAGGGAGCTCCTGTGGCCCCGGGGGGGACTCACCCCACCACCCCCCTCCCGGAGCCGGGGGGCTGCCACAGAAAGACCCCACGGAACACGGGAGCTGCTCCAGAGAGGGTCTGCGGGGGGGCGGGCCCCCGGCTGCCGAGCGCTGGGATGCGCTGATTCCAGAGGGTCGGTGTCCTGGCACCCATCGAACCCCTCGGAGATGGCGAGGGGTGAGGGTCTCATCCATCCCTCATCCATCCCTCATCCATCCCCGAGGGCCCTTCCCCAGCCCAGCGGCTCGCCGACCCCCCCGCCCCGAAGGAGCTGGTTGTGGGAGAGGGAAAACGCAGCGTGATGCCTCGGCTGTGGCTTTGGAGAAAGAAGGAACCTTCTCCTCGGTGGGGACGGCGGTGGGGCTGCCGGTGTGAGGCTGAAGGTCAGGGATAAGGGACTGTTCCCCTCCGGCGGGAGAGCTCCTGGGGTGGAGGAGACGCTGGCCAGAGGACGGGGCTGGGAAGTGACCTCGGGCTCAGCAGGAATAAAAAAGCATCCTCCAGCGTGAGCTGGAAATTACGTTATCCTCCCCAAAAAGAGCAGTGGGAGGAGGCAGGGAGGGATTCTCCAGGATGAAAGCCTGTGGATGCAAACACTGCCACAGAGATGTCGGGCTTACGGAAAGAGGTGGTGTAAGGACAGCTGTAAAGACCTGGCGTGGCCCAGCGTCCTTTGAGCTGGGATGCGGATTAATAACGTGGAAAACGTGTGAGATTTGGGATGGGGGGCAGAGGGACGACCCCGGGGTGTGTCATGGGGTGCTGAATGTGCCCCCTCCACCCCTTGGATGGGTCAGACCGTAGGGAAGAGGCTGCAGATAGAGGTCGGTTGGGGTTTGTAGCTTTTAAAATACTCCTTAGGGATCAAAGATTTTCATTTTCCCAATTTTTTTTGAAGGAGCCGCGGGGGTGGAGGGGAGGGGATGTGCGTGGGAAGGGTGCGTGAGATGTGTACGTAGGAAATAAGCCCATGGAATCGTGCAGTGCAACAGCAAATACATATTTCTTCTGCATCTTCAATGTCATTTGTGCAGCGTTCAAAGCACATTTGTTCTCAACTTCTGCTTGGGGGTTTATTCTATTTTTATGGGATTTTTACGGCCAAGGTTTGGGCTGGGGGGGGGGATGTCTGCGGGTGGTGCGTGCAAGGATGATGAATTGGTCCACGACCCTTTCTCCTGCTTTCCCTGGTGCTCCTGAGTGCTGATCCCATCAGCAAGAGCAGTTCTCGATGCAGATGCTCCTCTGGCAAGTTGAATTTTTCCCCTCCTGGAGTCAGGCAAAAGAAATGACTGTGGTTTAGCCGTGCACAAACACTCCAAGCCATGGCACACTCGAGTGGGCAGGTGGGGAGGGGGACATGGAAGCGATTCCAGCAGGGACAGAGCGGGGGGTGCATGTGGGGGGCTGGTTTTTGGTCTTATAACGAAGCAAAGCTCAACTTCCCTGACTTTTCCCTGGTTTGTTAATGCAGAGGAAAATCATTTGCTTCTGAGTTTGTGCAGGGCTGGGAATGCCAAAGGGGGCTGACAAGGAGCGCTGCAGACTGGATCCCATTAGATGAAATCAGGGAGCTTTCTCTCCTGTTGATCCCTAATCCCACTAGTGCGTGGCTCCCGCTTTTTTAAGGCACGCTGGACAGCGTGGAGCTGACTCCCAGTATCTGACCAGAGCCAGAATTAACTTCCTGGGATCTGTGGAGTAGCCTCCACGAGGGTGTCTTTTCTCATTCCCACTACAGCTGTTGCAAACGCCATTAAAATTAATCTGGAATGCGGTGCTGGGACTAACACTGGAACGCGCTGGTTTGGCTGCGTTTGCCTGCAGCAAAACCACTCCGTGCTGGGAAGAAGTTGATACGTGGGGATGGAGGAGGAAAACCTGGGACAGTGGAAGTTGTGTGTGTAAAGCTCCGAGCCTGGTTTCCTGCAGGATCACGGATCCGTGCTGCCGCTGCCTGGAGCGTAATTGGGATCGTACGTTACGTAGGGGCTGTCGTGGCTGTTGCTCAGCAGCTGGAATGAAGTCATGGAGAATAGAGGGGGCAGGTTGAAGTTGTACAGAAATCCTCAATCTGTTAAGTAAAGCTGGGGTTGGAGTTGAAGAGTAACACAATTCTCATAGGGGCTGCTTCTCCTAAATATTGGGAAGGCTTGCTGAAAAGATGATGAATAAATAACATTTTGTGGCAGAAATAAAAATGTACATCGGGATCTTATTTTAGTAAGGTTGTCTCTTCTTTTTGTTCGGATTGTGGGAGAAGGAGCTTGTTTTGGAGCAGGCTGGATGGGGGTTTTGTCTGCTCTTCATGTCCTGTTGAGAGGGTGGATCGTGACCAGGCAGGAGGGCTGAAGGGTAGTGTGGGTACTGAGGGGGGGCTTAGTGATACTCCTAGTTTTTTGTGGTTGTTTTTAGTTCAGCTGGGAACTGAAGGCTGTGTTAATGCTGTCTGTCTATAGTGGCTGTTGGAAAAATAATATATATTGTAAAAACATGTGTGTGTATACATATATACTCATATTTTTAATTCTTGTTTGAAGTCGTCTGATCCCAAATGGATTCCAGTAGTCTGACCTCAAATGCCATTCCCATCATTAAATCTCAGCTCCTGAGATTTTTACCTTCATAAATCCACGATTTTCACCTTTCATCTTAAATCTTAGGTTATCTTGAGAACTTCACCTGTTCATCCAGACTATCCAAAAAGTGAGGGATGCCAGTTGGGGCACATTATGCTCATTATAGGGGTCCTGCACTGCAGGCTGCAAAGGGCTGTTCCTTGAGGAGGAATGCTATGTTTTCAGTGGAGCTGTAAATTTGGGAGAAACAGCTTTGGCTTGAAGTTTTTGTATCTTGAGTAGTTGCACAGGTTGTGTGAATGACAGGAGTGAACTTCCCTGTCTGATGTACCTTTCCTTAACCTCTGGCAGAAGTGGGTTACTGGGTCATGGATGCTGTCCTGGAATACAGGGTTTATGGAGTCCGATCCCTTGTGTTGCATTAGAACAAACATTATTGGATTCCATTGGATTAATGGGATGTGGAGCTTGAGCTAAGATGAATGCTCACCAGCTGGAAATCTCTCTGTGTATGTTAAACTGTCAGTAATGGTGAGTTTCGTGACTCAAATGTACTGTATTTGTGGGTTTTGTTATTAAAACAGATTTGAATACATATCCAGAAGTAAAACATTCTGTAAAAAAAAGAACCTCAGCAGACCACAACAGTCCTTGTCACTGTTTTGACATTAAAAACATCTTGTGTATGTGTGTGAGGAAAAGAAAAATTCCCAACATTTAGGTGGAGAGTTGACATCTTTTTTATTAGTGAAAAGACCAAATCTGTGAGCTGTTCAGCTTTGGAGGTGGAAGGATGAATCAATGGGTTTGAGTGGAATATGTGGTATTTAATGACTCTGTGATGAGTGGGTTCAGGCTCTCCTAAAATACTTTGCTCTGGGCTGAGCTGTGAGTTAGAGACACACTATTTTGGATAGTTCAGAAATACAGGCAGCTACAACTCTGGAGTTCTCTGCCCAAATCCCTCCAAGTGGGAGACATCTGCTTGTCAAATGGCAGATGAAGGAGAAGCTGCTGACCCAATGCTGCCTCGTTGTCTTGGTTTGGGATGTTCAGCTCTGTAGAGCCTTTCCATAAATTTACTGCCTTCCCTGGCATGCTGGAATATTTTTTTCAGCTTTTTCTGGTTAGCTTGTCTGGCAGCTGAATTTTTCCCTTTAGCCAAGTTTTAACAGCTTGCTTTTATAGTATGGAGTTTTGTCAGCTTTTGACAAGTTGGCAGAGGGAAGACATGCTGGGATAGATGATAAATATGTTATCTCTACAAAATCAGGTCCGGGGTATAACTCCTTATTTTGTTTTCCTAGTGAGGTTATTCTCTCTTCCAAAAATCTTACCCATTCCGCCCCCATTTCTAAGAGTTTTTACAGGATCTCCATAGGGAAGTGCTGGGCTGTGGGTGTAGAGGCCCAAAGACATTGAAGAGCAGAGCTCAGAGGTTGTGTGTGATGAAAATAACAACAACAATCATCATCATGATGGGGAAAAAAGCCTTTATCCCATGAGTAGGGTCTCCATGGGTTGTGGGTGGTGATGCTCCGTGTCTTGTTGAGTGGTTCCCACTAGAGGGGGTCCAACCACAGATGTTGGAGCAGATCTGCTGGGCCAGCCGTGGGAGGGCAGAGATTTCTCCAAACCTTTCCTTGGAAGGAACGATGTCCTGCCCTGCCCTGGCCTTCCCATGCGACTCAGTGTTTCTGCAGCGACAGCGTGGCTTGGGGAGGTGGGGGAGTGGGATTTGCAGGAGAACTGGAATTTGGGTTCCTCTTGGATGCGTTGGGGAAGAGCCATGTGGTGCCCTGAGGTGTGACAGCAGCTCATCACCTCTGCCTGGTATTTGGGGAGGAGAAGCAGAACTGCCTTGGTGACCTGACTTGGTTCTTCCTGGAACCAGCATGAAGTTTCCATGGCTTTCAAGGCAAAGACGCCTGTGCCAGGTATTTTTGGGACATCATCTCCAGGAGTCTGGGAACTGTAAGGAAACTGTAAGGAAATGCTCCCACCCATGTGGTCCTCGACCAGAACATCCCTTTTCAGTTGTTCAAGCTCCACACTGAACTCCAAGAAAAACAATTTTGCCTTTTTCCCCACTCACCCTATGGCTTGATCTCTAATGCCAGTGGCAACCTGAAAGTGCCTTTCCTGGTGGAGGGAGGCAGAGTGCCAAGGGAAGGAGGAAAGATGCCTCACTATTTTTCTTACGTTAAAATTCCAAGCTCTGTATTTTCCATCCTTCCAGACACTTCCATTTTGCTGTTGGCTGCTCTGAGCTGCCTTTATTCCTTGCAGTGGTTCTCCTCTCCGAACAAATGTAGGTTATTCAGGGAGCATTTCTTTTAATGAAAAGGATGGAGGGAGAACTGATGGTGATAAAGCATCTCTTCAGAGCAGAGCTGCTTTCGCTGTCTTGAGACTGCAAGGAGCAGAAATTGGACGTCAAACATGTAATTTTCCTTGGGGAATGAAGGTGAGCCTGTGGAGAAGTCTGGATCCCTCTCAGAACTTCACTCTGTACTTGCATTTTGCTTTATTTCCCCTGAATCCTGACTTGATTTTTAGCACCTGACTGTGGTGAAAATCAGCAGTAGTAAAAGGCAGTGTTTTAACACCTGGAAGCTTTTAGGCAGGAGGAGCTGTGAGTCAGAGTAAGGCTTTGCTAGAGAGGAAATTAATTTGTAATTAGGGGTGTAAGCAAAGAGCGTGTGCCAAATATTGTTACTTCACTAACCCACCTTCTTCTGATGTGCTGGGATTCAGACTGATGGCCAAGGCATGCTTTTCCAAATGGGATCCCAAGAAAATGGGGGAAGAGCTTTCCTGGGAAGAAGGATCATTAGAAAATCCTCATTCCTAGTGGCAGTGTGATGGTGGGAGGAACACCTTGTGTTTCTCACCCTGTAAAAGCAGAACCACATGATCTTTGCAGGGCAGAACATGCACATCCCATAACCTTAGGATGCAGTGTCAGGGATGCTCCCAAAATCTTCTGGATTGTGGGACTGAGCATTTGGCTGTGTCCCAGGGTAGCCAGGAGCAGCTCATTGCAGCTCCCCATGGATGGACTTACACTTTTATATTTTTTTTGTCACTCTCCCCACTCAGGGTACTTACATTTCCCACCACTCTGTATTCCAGTTTCAGCCTGTGTTTGGTTATATGGAAGTGCTGTAGCACGGGAACCATGTTTACAGTGCTCAGGAGAAGTCTCTAGAGATGCTGTTTGTCCTCCTCTGGACAAATTTCACTGATGGACTTCTGATATTTCAGAATAAGGGGGTGTGTTATTCCTTGCAGCCGAGTCTCAAACCAGCAGCAAAATCAGATCTTGGCCAAGAGACAAAAATTAGAGCAAAAGCCCTTCTCAAATATGTCCCCAAAAGTATAATGGGACCTGAAGACTGTGCTTCTCCTCACGTCTCCTTTCCTCGGAAATCTGTGAGGGCTCAGGTTCACCTCTGCAATATTCACAGTCTGTCCTTAAGTGACTTCAGCTGCACAGAACATCTTTGGCAGAATTGGCAGCTTTGCTGAAACCTTCTGTGTTCAAGCCCAAAGCCTTTGTCGTGCCCTCCTCTTCCTTTGCTCCACTCTGCTGAGCAGTGGCATGTTGGGATGATTTGGTTTTCCTGCTCCGGAGGCTCTTGAGGATTTTTGCATCCCAAAGAAGTATCTGTGTATTATCTTCAAACACAATCATGTCATAGAATGGGTTGGGTTGGAAGGAACCTTAAAAATCATCTCATTCCAACCACCCTCAGGCAGGGACACCTTCCACTATCCCAGGTGGCTCCAAGCCCCATCCAACCTGGCCTTGGACACTTCCAGGGATGGAGCAGCCACAGCTTCTCTGGGCAACCTGTGCCAGGGCCTCCCCACCCTCACAGCCAAGAATTTCCTCCTAATGCCTCATCCAAATCTCTCCT
The DNA here is from genome assembly GCA_013390005.1 of Calyptomena viridis. Classification (NCBI taxonomy): domain Eukaryota; kingdom Metazoa; phylum Chordata; class Aves; order Passeriformes; family Eurylaimidae; genus Calyptomena; species Calyptomena viridis. The sequence continues at coordinate 559,339 of WEIV01028666.1, read as the reverse complement.
GTTCAGATTTAAAACCATTCCCCCTTTTTCTATCAGTACAAGCCCATGTAAAATGTTGTCATCTCTCTTTTTTCTACTCCCCCTTTAAGTGCCCTCTTTTGCACAGGATGGGTTGAATAGCCATGTTCTCCCTGTCCCAAAACTCCATGGGGAATAAGAGTAAGACAGGATTCTATCCTAAATGCTGCCTCAGTGCTCTGTACATTGTCTGTGAATGTGAACTAGGAAAACCAAGCCTGTTTGGAACAGGTTTAAATGAACACTGCAGGACTGCTCACACCCCACCCTCCACTTGGATTCTGGGCTGCATCACCTTTTCTGCCTTCACAGATGTGCCTGATGTGAGAGAAGTTTCCCATAAAATCCCACCCCTGTGGCAGAACTCTGATAAAAACTCCTCAGGAGCTGTGATGCAAAAGGCTCTGGCACCTGGAGCTGCCTTTATCACTTTTCTAATTAAACCTGTGGGGAAAAAACCAACCCAAGTGAGAGTGGAGTGTATCCAGCTGCCAGAGCCTCCCTGAGCTCACAGGGCATCCTGGGATTTTCTGTTGGGACAGGGAGGGTAATTCTGCTTCCAGGATAGGCACTGGAGTTCACAGCTCTCCACAAAAATCCAGGAGAGATGGGCTTCCCCAGCCTTTCAGGGAGGTGGCTCAGGCTCCTTTGCTAAATCAGGGAGATAAGGAGAATCCCTGTGATTTTACAGCATTCCAGTGTCTGGGAAAATCACCTTTTCTGTTGTAAAAGGAGTTTAACTCCTTTGCATCCCCCCACAGGCAATGCTGGCTGACAGGACTGGCAGGAATGCATTGCCTGATCTACCAAACACAGAAGACAGCAGTGAAGCACCAGGAGTGGTTTGAGTTTGGGATTGGAATTCATCCCAGTTATGTCTAAGCGAGGGAAAAAAAGAGCAACGGAGGCCGATGTTGTTGAAGTAAAAATTGTAAAGAGTGGTATAAGCAGAAGGCATTTAAATAATGTAAACAGTCTGGCATGGGAGGAAGGATGGGAGGCATTCCAGAAACAAAGGGAAAATAGTTTTAAAACATGGCTAAAAATACAGCAACTCTTGAATTCCAGAGATTATCTCAATTAGCACTTTTTCAATACATCTTTACAACAGAATTGTAGGAGTTCACAAAAGATAATGGAGGCTACGAGATACGGAGCAGTGATATTAATTTGTTTAATTAAAAGGATGAAGGGCTCCCTAAAATAAGATTCGCTTATCTTCTGTTGCAGGGAAGAAGGAGGTTATATTGGGAAAACTGCAGATTGTGGCATCATAGTGTGGAAAAGTGTGGCAAGATCCAGGGAGGAAGAGCCCCTTTTTCAGCCTCAGCAGTTCTTTGCCCAGTGACTTTCAACAGCAAATCCCTTCCCATGGGATTTTGGTGCCATGAGAGCAAAATGGGATGATTTTACCTTTCCAAGAGGATTTTGTTTCATGTTCAGAGAGCAGGAATTGGGTGTTTTCCTCCGAGAGAAAATCAAATATACAGACACCAGAGCTTTGGAGGGCAGGCAAAGATGGTTTTAACTGGGAATTTGTACGTGTGGAGCGTGGATGTGCTTGGTGTCCCCTGGCTCTGGAGGTATGCTGGCAAATGCCAGAATTGATGTCCATCCTCAGCTCTGTGTGTGCATCCTTTGGCATGCAGGATATCCAGCTGGATCGTAGGAAGTGCAGGGAGAGGCTGTAGGGGCCAGGAAGGAGAGAAGACCCTCATGCAGATGTAAATTAAATTAACCCCCCTGGATGTATATTAATAAGTTAAGTAGCACTAAGCTCTGTATCCCAGCTCAGCAATATTCCGAGGCACTTTATTGCTTTAATGGAGGGATAAAATAGAACCTGCAATTATAGTAATTTTTTCTAATTGAATATTTTGCTTTATTCTTTCCCTTTCAAAGCATGACTGTAAGTACCAGCCTTCATAAAGCTTTGGCAATATTTATACTTTCCCTCTCTGGCAATGAGTGTAAATATGCTTTTTCTTGGGCAGACTGTTTTGGTCCCTCCTGGATGAGGAGCAGAACAGCTCTGGACAGCAGTGGGAAATACTCCTTTCTCTGCTCCTTTTAACCATCTTGCCATTACAAAATCGTGGAGTGGTTTGGGTGGGAAGGACCCAAAGGATCTTCTGGTTCCAACCCCCTGCCATGGGCAGGGACACCTTCCACTATCCCAGGTCGCTCCAAGCCCCAACCAATCTGGCCAGGAACACTTCCAGGGATGGAGCAGCCACAGCTTCTCTGGGCAACCTGTACCAGGGCCTCCCCACCCTCAGGGAAGAATTTATTCCTAATATCCAATGTAACCCCACTGTCTTTCAGTTTGAAGATGGGAAATACTCATCTCCCATCAGGTGAAGAGTGGGGAACGTGATGTTACAGTCTCAGTGCTTTCTGTCACCCTCCGTGGGCTTGACAAGTGTCTTTTTAATTACTTTCCTGTCCATGCAGGGTTAGTGGACAAGTGGACAACAGCAGCAGCCAGTGTGTTATTCCCAGGCTGTGTTCTGTGCAAGTGGATGAGATCCTTGGATTTCTGCCACCTAAACTGAGTTTGGGGAGGAGGATGGGTAAAAGCACCTTCTGCTTGAGCAAGAGGTAAATGGCAGCTGAAGGCAAAAGCTGAAGGGTAAAGTCCTTCCTCAAAACCAGACAAGTGAGGCAGCAGTGCTGACAACAGGGATGGGGAATTAAACCCCAAGCACTGATGATATAATTGGGTGTCAATTGAGTTTTTTGAAGTAGCCATTTTCAGTGCCAGCTCTTCAAACCAAAGTTCCTCCCTCCAGCTCAAGCCTCAAGCAGGCAGGAAAATGCAGCCGAATTAACATAATAATTGCATTGTGCATTCTGGGCGCTGAATCTGGCGTTTAAAGTGGGAGATGTGCTGATACTCCCTCCCTGCCATGGGATGCTATCAGTTGGAGGCTGTTGCAATAGCTGCCTCCTCATCTAAAGGGGACTTTTGATCCAATAAACTGCTTATCTCGTGTAGTTGTCCTTTCATCTGGCGTGGGTGGCGTGTGACGGCTGACGGAAGGCGCAGCGTTGTGGTTCGTTTAGGAATATTAATTAGGAGCGGAAATAATTTGGAACAGTTTGCACCGACGGCTCTCAAAGCGCCGACTGCAGAAATCCATCAGTTCCTGCCTTGCAGGAGACTTGCAAAGACAGGGAGGATGGGAGCCCACGCTGGGGTGTGAAGTCACCACGTACAGTCTGTCACGCCGATGGGTTGAGTTGGGGCTGCAGCGGGAGGACGTTTCAGCGCTTTATTTCCCAGCACTGGGCTGGGGGGGAAATGGTTTCTTTGGGAAAAGCTGCAGCAGTGCCTTGCCAAGTCATGTGCATCCGACCCGGAGCGGGAGCTGGAGGGTGAGGCTTTGGCCTGGGCACGTGGCTGTGCCGAAAGGCAGCGCGATAAGACTTTGGCGCCCTTGTTCTGGTGAAGGACAAGCTTTTCTCCTGAATGCTTAATCTTACCTTAGTCCTTGTCACTCCGGTGCCGTTGTCACACGCTGACGTAAATGCATCGTGCCACTGACGCCAAGAAAGGCTCCAGCCCCAAGTGTGATGCAGCTTCTGGATGATCCCAGAGCCCTTCAGAGAGTCACGGAATGGTTTGGGTGGGAAGGGACCGTAAAGATCATCTGGTTCCAATGCCCTGCCATGGACAGGGACACCTTTCCCTTCTGTGGTTCCCTCTCATTGTTTTCCTCTGCTTCAAGTTGCTCCCTTGAGTAAAAGAGCCACAAAATGTGACCGTGTGCACTGGTCGAGGACAGAGCCCTCTCTGTCTCACCTACTGGGAACTCATTCCCAGCGACCACATTTCCTCTTGGGAGCTCAGCAGTGGCAGGATTTGTCCTCTGGCCCCGAGATGGGCTGGCACAGCATGGCCGTTTCTGTCATGTTAAGCCTTTGTGGCTTTTAGGAGAGGGTGGCTGCCTCCAGGATGGCAGCTGGGAATGGTTCCAGTTGTGCCAAGATCCTGCTGAGGTGAGGGCTGGTAGGTCCCAGTCAAAATTGTGCCAGGGATGATCCTATTGGTTGAGCCACACAGAAAATATCATCTCTGCCTGACAGACAAGGAGGAGCCCAGAAGGATGCAACACATTGGAAGGAAAATACTCTCATTACTTAGGGTTAATTTTTATTTCCTTATGAGAATATAGAATTGTTTTTCCAAGCTGATGAAGGTGTATGAAGCCTGTCAGTTTCCAGCAAAATCCACTTGCAGCTTTCAGATGTGGCCAAGTGCTTTACCTGTTTGGGTCTAAATTTATTTTATGACCCATGGAGATGTGCCTGTAGTGGATCCCAGATCCCTTCATTGGATTAGATTGTCAGTATCACCTTTGGGAGAGTTACATTCAGTGGGTCACTTTAGTGTTAGTGCTTAAGGATGAACCCCAGGTAAGGTGGAGAAAGGAGAAATGTCAGGGCATGTCATAGGATCATGGAATCGCAGAATGGGTTGGGTTGGAAGGGACTTCAAGCTCATCCAGTTGCTCCCCCTGCCATGGGCAGGGACACCTTCCGCTGTCCCAGGTTGCTCCAAGCCCTGTCCAACCCTTGAACACTTCCAGGCCATCTATTTGAGACCCAAAGGCTCATATCCATGTGGACTCATCCTGTTTGGATGCTGATGAGGGAGGATGTGGTTCACTGCTCCTGCAGCTTCTCTCAGTGTTCTTTGCTCTGCAGTGAGGACCCGGTGGGATAAACTGGGACCATCCTGGGAGCACTGGACAGGCTTCAAGCTTCTGGAGTCACCCATCTTCACCAGACCCATCCAACCTCAATTAGTGGGTTAATTTATTTTTAAACCATGCCAAGTAATTAACTGCTTTACTTCAAAACTCCTCGGAGCCCTTCAAACCAGTGCCTTAAAAATGGGCTGATTATTCCGCTTCCTTCAAAGCGCGGGGTATTAGGAAAAATGGGCTCCTGCAGGCACGTTCCTCTGGCAGCCCACGGGCACTCCAGGGGTGCCAGGCCATGTCACACACACTCAGTGTCACAAACCACTCTCCTGGGAGTGCCACTGGCTCTAAGTGGGGCACGATGTGTGTCAGAGGGTCGTCAGCCCCATCCGCACGTTCCGCTCGCCATTCGTTCCCTTCCCCGCTGTGCCCGGGTTTGGGTCTTTGAACCACCTTTTCAGTTGTGAGCTTTAGATCTGGGATAATAAAACATCAAAGTAAACCAGACTGTTGTGGATACAGGGGGAAAAAAAAAATCAGGACGCTCAGTAGGACTTCGGGGAGTAATAAATTTGTTCTATATTTAATCTCGTATTTATCGCAGTGTCAGTATGAGACCACTTCATTTTACTACTTTAACTGTGTCTAAGAATAACTGAATCCTTGAAATATTGAGAAAGTGGCTAATACCTGGTGGTAGCTGATGGGATCCAGATTTAATAGTTATTGATTGGTTTCAAAAAGCTCCCAGTAATATCACATCCGAGTTACTGTATGTGGGGAGTTCAAATCCTATCAGTTATTTAAGATTAGAAGTAATTGCAGATTTGCAGCTTAGTCATCTCTCAGTGGGTGAATCCAGCCAGGACTTCAGGTGTCATTTAGAATTTTGCAAAAAATTATGGTTGATCTACTCTGGTTTTATTGTGTGAAAATCTTGACATCCCTAAGTTCAAATATTTTCAAGCATTTACTCCGTTCCTGTAAAATTGGTGTGGCTTTTCCAATTGGGATGCAGGACAAATGAACCTTTTAGGGCTGGTCTTAGAGCTTGGTCCTTTCTGATAGTGCCCCATGTCTCAGAGTGTGCTGAGATGAGCTGAAAAATCCCACATATCCTCACAGAAAAATAAAAATTAGCTCTGAGTAAGGAGAATATCTTCCATCCAGAAAATCAGGAGAGCAAAAAATCAGATGAAACACTGCTTTTAGTACTAAAACTCTGCCTGGGTAACCTGACATTTAACTGTGCTTCACTGGTGTGCTTCAAAACACCTTAAATGATGCTTTATTACCATTTGTGTTCCTAGTCTTTGTTTTACTGCTCTGCAGTTTAATAATTCCATTTATCAAAACCTTTGGATTTTTTTTCTTTTTGTTTTTTTTCCGGTGTGGCTCGTTGCACAATTAGAGCTTCGTTAAAGGCTCTCATTATTTTTCTTGGTTGTGATCAAGCTCTGCCTGCAACAAACCACTGAGTTTCCTGTTTGAACACACAGATCCCCCTGTAATTCCCTGCTGCTCCTTTCACCAGGAACCAGCTCTTTGCAGTTCCTGGGAAGTGACCAATTTTTTAGCAGCGAGGGCAAATTATTTCCAACCCGTTCATTTTTTTTGATGGGGTTTAACTGTGTTCTCAGAGCAAGAAAAAAAGCAACTGCAATTGTCAGGAGCTGAGTAACTGCAGTAGGGAGTTTGAATTCAGGGTTTGGGTCAAATTTCCGATGCCTTTGCCAACTTTTTTGCCTGGGACTGGATTATTCCCCCTCTTTCTTTCGGGGGATTAAGGGGTGTGTAAACCATAACTCCTAACAAAGGTGTCTGAAATGCTGGCAGAGTCACATCTCTTCTGTTTGCCTTGAATGAATTGCTTTTATGGTCCTCAAACTGTGTTTTGGGGGAAATGGTGAGGAAAGGCAAACCCATCCTTTTATTTTGGAAGGAAGCTGCTGAGGAATTTTGCGTAAGTATTGATGAATGAGGATGTGCCAATTGAAAATTCATTATTTAGTGCCATTTCCCACATGGAATATGGGTATCACTTGAGCAGAAAGCTGTTTAAGGCTCCTGACTGCTCGAGGAGCCAGACCGGGATCAGGGAAGTGTTTCTGGTTGGGACTTGGTGCTGGGTCCTTGTGTGCTGCTCATAAAGGATCACAGCTTAATAAAGAATTAAAATGCACATATTTATGATCTTTCCATCCCTTCCAACCCAAACCATTCCATGGTTCTGTGATATTTAGCCTGGATATTTTGCCCAGCACTGATCCTTACGGTCAACGAAAGGGTCCTTGCCTTGCTCACATGTTCCACTGGGTGCAGTATTAATTGGTTGTGTGAATTAACTGAGGACTAAGCTTCATTAGGCTGCCATTATCATTGCATTTGTATTCTTCGTGTCCTAAATCCTCAGTGAAAACATCTGTTAGTCACTCAAAATAGAAGTCTGTGTCCTTAGGAGCAATTTCACCATCATAAAACTGGCCATTTTACTGATCAGACACCTTCAATGGTAATTATTTTTCCTCCAGTCCCTTTTCCAAGAGAAAACCTTTCAATAAGGCACTTAGTCTGTGTTAACTTTGGCTGCAAGTTTTTGTTCATGTTTGTGAGGCAGGAGGGATCCTCCAATATCTGACAAGAGCTCTGAGATGAGCAGTGTCCTGTCCTCCTCGCTTGGCTTTGCCCCTCGTGTGTTTTCTGTTCTTTGCCCATTTTCCTTCTGTGGGAGGGTGTTCAACTTCTCCTAAAATCACGGAATCATTGAGGTTGGAAAAGACCTCTGAGGTCATCGAGTCCAACCTGTGCCTGATCCCACCTTGTCCCCCAGCCCAGAGCACTGAGTGCCACCTCCAGTCATTCCTTGGACACCTCCAGGGATGGGGACTCCAAACCTCCCTGGGCAGCCCCTTCCAATGTTTAACAACCCTTTTCATGAAGAAATTCTTCCTGATGTCCACCCTGACCCTCCCCTGGCACAGCTTGAGGCCAATTCCTCTCGTCCTGTCCCTTGTTCCCTGGGAGCAGAGCCTGATCCCCCCCTGGCTCCACCTCCTGTCAGGGAATTCAGGTTTCAGAGTTTCCTTTGATCCATGTTGACTTTTCTGGATCCCCTAAGAAATGTGCTGGGGGAGCTCCTGCCTGTCCCAGTCTGACTCTCCTGCCCTTCAAGCATCATCTCCTGGGGTTCCAGCCAGCCAGGGACCCTCGTGGACTTTCAGGTTTTTGAAGCCTGGGGACATTTGCCTTAATAATAAAAGAAGTTCATAATAGAAGTGCAACTTAATATCTGACAAATTAAGGCAGGTTTTACTGAGAGCACTGTTAGACTCTGCATTAGATTTCAGAAAAGCACCTCTGTAGGATCAGGGAATGACCATGAAAATTTACCATCCCAGACATGGTATTTGCTCTCTCACATCCTTTGCCTGATGATTCTAATGACACTGCTGAGATTATCTGCCCATTAAAGAATATATAGCACTCTTCTTGATCTTATGAGTAGCATTATAAAGAGAAATTCCAGCTTTAAATTAGGCTGTGTACCCAGTTCTGTGGTGTAGCTGTCACATTCCCACACACACCGTTTCCATTTCAGACCAGACCAGAGGGGCTGAGTCGGATACATCCAAAACCTCTGGATTCAGTAGCAAAGTCAGCCTTTGTCAGTTTATGAGCTCATGCTCTTTTTTCCCCCCCAGGGGAGTTCTGTTATCTGTTCAGGCTGTATTGCCTTGGGTCAAAGCAGTGGGATTATCTAAATGAGGCCCTTTGCTTCCCAGTCCAGCTTTGATGGAGGCCTTTCCTGGGGTGTCCTGCTGTTGTTCCATGGTGCCTTTGGTGAATTAAAGAAGTGACTCTGTGTCCTGAACGGGTCAGGGCTCAGGGTGACAGGGATAACCAGCTATTGTGCACAGCTCCCTGTGATCCATAATCACTGCCTGAGTTAAAGGAAGAAACCACAAAGCAGCAGCAATGTTTGGTGTTTCTAAAGTAGTTCCGATTTGAGAATAAAATGCCTTTTTTTTTTTTTTTTTTGGAACTCTACCAGTTACTGAAAACAGCTCACAATGCATGAAAGAGCTTTTCTGGCATTACAGGAAAGTATTTTCAGGGATGTCAGGCCAAAACATTGTGCAGCTCATTATTGTCTCTCTGATGGCAAACAGAAAGGGCACAGGTGGCCGAGGAAAAGGTGTTGGATCCAGGCAGGTAAATTGTGATTTTCCTCCAGGTTATCCTGCCATCACCTGGCCTTTGTGGCTGAGAAAGTTTCCGAGCAGGAGGTGGTGTGTGTTTATTAGCCTGTGGTGGATGTTTAGTCCTTTGAGGGGTTTTGGAATCTGGCAAAATTTTCTTCAGTGCTTTTTTGAAAATTTTGCTTTGTTGGTGTCTCCATGCTGTTTTAATTTGGGAGATTCTCATCTAAGGACTTTCTAGTGGAAGGTTCCCTGCCTATGATGGGGGTTTGGAACGAGGTGATCTCCAAGGTCCCTTCCAACCCAAACCATTCTGTGATTCTAGGAATTCTGAGAGCATGAAACTGTTTCCATGCAAATGTTGAAAGTAAGATAATTACAGCTTTTTACAGTTTTATTGGGATATTTTAAATTTGTTTTGTTTTCCTGCAAGTTCCTCTGTGGAATAAGGATTACTTGAGCTTTAGACATATTAAGTTATCCTGGAAGAGCTGAAACCAGCAGGCTGAGTTTCTGCCCCTTGCAGAGAGAGAAAATACCTGTGCAACAAAAACCTTTCCATAGATTAATTCTGGATATTCTTATTTTCACGTGGAGCAAGATACTGAATATTTGAAGTCAGTTTTCCAGCTTCTCTGTGGTGTTGTTGTTGACTGTGGGACTTGATGATCCTGGAGGTCTTTTCCAGTCTTAATGATTTGTGATTCCCTGATTCAACAGAATAATATCAGTTGAGAATTTGTCATATATTGGAAAGACTTGAAGATCCCTGCAAGTTTTAGGGTTTGCATGTGCAATATCTTCTGTCTGAAGCTAAAACCTGGACTAACCTGCAAGTATCCAAGGCCAGGTTGGAGCAACCTGGGATAGTGGAAGGTGTCCCTGCCCATGGCAGAGGGACCTTTAAGGTCCCTTCCAACCTAAACCATTGTGTGATTCTCTGATTGTAGAGTCAGATGAGCAGCTGGTAAAGAAGATTTGGAAAACTTGTGTTTGTGCTTGATACTTTTATAGAGAGTTATGTTTGTGTGTATTGAATTTTGGGAATATGTATAGAGAAAATGCTCTTGCCCTGTCAGAAGTTTTTGTGTGAATTTGGTATTCACTTTGCAGTCAAATTGTGTTTTAGTGTGAAGGGTTTTACAGAATCATAAAATCCTGGAATGGTTGGGTTGGAAGGGACCTTAAAGCTCACCCAGTTCCACCCCCTACCAGAGGGGTTCCACTAGAATATTGCATTTTAGAAATGCCCCTGCTCTCCACAGGAGGAGGGAAACCCAGGAACACAGACATTGTAATACACCCCACATCAAATCCCATCTCCTTCCAGGATACTCATGCTGATGAACTGAGTACCTGGGCTGATTTTACACAGAGATGCCTTGGCATGAAACCAGCAGTAGCTCCAGCAGCAAAGATGTGCTCTTGGATGAGTCATTACTGTGGTTTCTCCCAGTTTTCTCATCTTTTACCACTTGGAGTAACTCGCCGCAGGCTCTGGTGAGAATTGGGTCCCCAGTGGTTTCCCTGCAGCAGGTTGTGATCCCGGCTGTGAGGTGTACAGAGGGATTTGGAGGAAAATCCTGGAAGAGGGCAAGCTCTGAGAAGGGAGCGTGGGTGTTGCAAGGAGATAAATTGGCTAAATACTCTCTGGGAGGCTACTAAGGGGTGTAATAAGTGATCTCAGAGGTGGTGTTGTGAAAAGAAAAGCTCGTGTCTGATTTCAGCTTCTGGATAACGTGGTTTGGCTCATGCCTTGGAGCTGTCAGTGTAGGAGCAGGTCAGGAAGGAGGTGAAGAGCTGCTGAATGAATTGAGGAATTCATTGCTTCGGTGAAATCTCGTGTGGGTTCTACTGGGAGCAGGAAACAGTGAAAGAGCAGCTGAATTCAGGATCTGGAGAGTTGTCTGTGGTTCTGCCTTACAGGAAGGAGAATTCCAAGTAGCTGCAGCCTCTTCATGCTGTGCAGTTAATAATAGTAGTTTCCCATTAAAATGATTTATTATTTGACAAGGTGGTGATCAGACAGAAGTTGGACTTGATGATCTTGGGGGTCTTTTGTAACCTGAATGCTCCTGGGATTCTGTGATTTTCTCCAAACTGAAATGGATCTGTAGGTTTGTTCACAGAGGTTACTCAGTGCATAAAACTCTGATGTCTCTTTGTAGAATCATGGAATGGTTTGGGTTGGGAGGGACGTTAAAGGACATCCAATTCCAGCCCCTGCCATGGGCAGGGACACCTCCCACTATCCCAGGTGGCTCCAACCTGGCCTTGGACACTTCCAGGGATGGAGCAGCCACAGCTTCTCTGGGCAACCTGTGCCAGGGCCTCCCCACCCTCACAGCCTTCCCAGCCCTTCCCAACCCTTCCCAGCCCTTCCCAGCCCTTCAGGGAGCACGACTGTCCCTGGGATCCCAACCCACTGCTGCTAATTCCCCTTCTCTGCCTGAGCACTGAGCAGATCCGGATCCCATGGAGACTTTTCATCTCCAGCAGGATTGCAGGCCACAGACCCCGTGTTCTCTGGGATGTGAGCAGAGTGTAATATTGATTATAATGCTTACTGTAGTTATTTATTGTGCTCATTAGCAGGGAAGAGATGAGAGACTATCAGGATGTATTAAGTTGTCCCAGAGACACCTGGATAGTAAATTATAAATAAACTGTGGAGTAGAACTGGTGGAAAGCTGGGATGGTCAATGGGAGGATCTACCAGCCAGGCTTTTTAAATTAATAATGTGCAGATTGAGTGTGATTATTACTTCCTGTGGCTGGTAATGTTGTTTTAAGGGACCTGAGTGACTGGAGACATAACTGGACTGAGCTAATTGAGGTCCATCCTGAGATGTCTCTGTTGCCCAGCACTGTGGCTTTGGATACATGTCTCCACAGGATTTCACCAGAGATAAAACCCCCCAAACTGTCATTTTGCTGTAAACATGCACTTCTAACGAAACAAAAGTAGAACTGAAATGATTAATGTCCCTGAAGAGAAGATTGGTTGGAAAAGGGATGTAAAAACCAGAGTAGAACAGGAGTGTTTCCTTGTGCTGCTCATTTAATTTCTTCCCAGTTTACCACCAATTAACCCCTTTTTTATCAGGAGGGAGTGTCTGTGTGCAGGCAGGGGATTGTAGGATTTTCTGACTTTACTGGTTATCAAAAGGACATAATGGTTAATGGTTGGACTCAATGATCTTGGAGGTCTTTTCCAACCTTAATGATTCCATGTTTCACCCAGCATTCAGCTTTTACTGGATGCTTTTGAACCCAGAACCAGCCCAGAGCCCAGTACTGCATCTGTGGTGCCCAGTTTCATAAGAAAAGTAACTTATTTGGCCAAAGGAGCCTCAGAAAAGCTCAGTGACAGAAGGACCAGTTGAAGGCAGTGGAATTTAAAACGTGGACGAGTGGCTAAACCTTTTTGGCTGCTTTTAGTTATATTAACTATTAAAAAACCCAGACAAACCTACAATTCTGCTTTACTTTAAGCTGCTGTGCCTCGTAAATAAACCCTTGAGCTCTTTGCTCACAGCCTAAACCACTGGAGGTGTAGTTAAAGACATAAACCCTGATGCAGCACTTGTATTTTTGCTTTAAATCCTGTTTGTGCAAGGCTGTTAATTTACACAGAGCTTTACAAACACAGATAAGACACTTCCCCTGCTCGGGTAATTCATTCTTCAAGGCTTGGGCTTCCCAAATTAATGCTTTGTCCAGGTATTAGGGCATCCCCTCGCTTCCTGGTGTCCTCCTGTGAGCAATCCTTGAGCCTTTTTGTGTGCTGACATTGCTTCACCCAGGGGGGTTCTCATTCCCAGGTGGGCACTGGGCTCTGTTTTGATGTTGGGATTAATTTTGGGATGGTGGGTTGTAGGAGCAAGTCCAGGTTTATGTTAATCCCCAACTCCATATGTTTGTGCATAAAAACAACCCCGGTGACAAACACTAGTGAAGACATCGTGCATCCCATAATGACAGTTCTTGGAATTTCTTGTAGATGTTCCCTGTTCCTGGGATTTGGGAAGGATCCTCTTTGTGCTGGAGGCACGGGGGGGTTGGTGCATCACAGGTCGCGTCCCCATCCCGCTGTGCTGGTTCTCCCGAGCGTTTTGTGGTGACTGCTCGTGGCTTCGAGCACTTCAGACAAGCTCAAAATCGCGAGCGTTTCCTGCAGGAGAGTGTCGTGTTCTCCTGGTGCCAAATGGGTCAAAATCTCTGCCGTGGTGGAGGCAAACTGCGGAGCTGGCAGAGGCAGGGATAAATCAGGGAGCGGAGGAACGTTCATGGGAGATGATCGTTAACCAGCATTCATGTGTAAAACGCGGCGGCGAGACATTCAAACACTGCTAATAGCCTTTGATTAACCATTTTTGTTTTGTTCTTGCTCAGTGTGTTAATCACTGTGATTAAAATGCTTAGCCACCATGGAGCTAGGCGTTGGATAAATTAGGAAGTAAGCAAATCCAAACAGATGGGGCAGGGAAAATTAGTGTCTCTGGCAGGGCCAGCGTTAGACAAGGCAAGGCCAAGGAAGATTTAGGGGGAGACCCTAAATAATCTAAGAAAGGCAGATTTGCCTTTCTGGGGCTGCCAGATCTCCACATCCTCCTACTCCTATAAAGTTTTGCTTCCTCAAGTCTTTTTCCTCTGCCTGTGGAGCCCACTGCTGTCCTCACTTGGCCTGTCAGATCCCAGGATGGGCTGGGGCTCTGCCCAGGATGCTACAGCCAGGTTTGGAATCCACTTTCTGCTTTGCATAAGGCATTATTAACACCCCAGTGTCTTTGTGGGGTGGGTGCTGTGTCCCTGCTGCAGATCCTTGCAGACAGGACCTGAGGAGAAGGATCACTCCATTCTGGCTCAAGACTGGTCCAGCTTTGTAGTTATTTGGGGGTTTTACCTATTTTTTTAATGGCACGAGCAGAGGAATGTTACTGATGTTTATCCCCTTCACCACCAAATGTGTGAGGGTACCATCCCATGTCACTGGAAAGCCATTCCCCCTTGTCCTGCCCTTCCAGGCCCTTCTCTCAAGTCCCTCTCCAGCTCTCCTGGGACCCCTTTAGGCTCTGGAAAGGGCTCTAAGATCTCCCTGGATCCTTCTGTTCTCCAGACTGAACATCCCCTTCAGTGGACAACTGATAACTTAAGATGTGGGGCTTAGGGCTAAGTCCTTGTCTGATGCAGTTTTTCAAAGAAGAAAAGAAGCTGGGAAGGGTGGGAAAGGCACCTTGTACTATTTGTAAGACCAGGAGCCTTGATAGGTGTCGAGATGCATTAAAATCAGCACCAAGTCGTGTCATCTCTAAAGAGACATCACAGATAAAGCAGGTAAGAGCAGGAGCTTCTCTGTGGTAGGTTTGGGCAAAGCTGGAATTATCTGAACAGGGAGGTGATGGTGAGACCACACTCCCAGCCCTCTCTGTTCTACCTTCCCCTTAATCTGGATTTGTGAGTAACTCATTTTCTGGTAGAGCTGTGGAAAAAATATGAAACGGGTAGTTTTGGTGACAGCAGGTTTTCGCCTGTTATGTGCTGGGATCTGTAGCTGGGATTTCCAATTTCCCTTCTAATCAAAAGGCTTCCTAAACCTTTCAGAAGTGCTCTCCTGGGATGACTGTGTCACAGAAATGCAAGTGCTTTGTTTCTGCTGGTGTCAGTCTCTTCAGAGGTACCTGAAAGAGCAGAGCCACCAACCCAGTCCTGCTTTTGTCAGAGCTGCTGGGCCTCAGCATCACAGGGCTCAGGGTATCCAGTGCACAGCCCTTTTCCAGCTGCTCCATCTCAGCCCTGAGTATGTGATAACCCTGGGATATTATGGTGTGAAAAGTGGGGAAGTCTTGGAGTTTCTTCATTTACAAGAAATGGGGATTTTAATCTGAGCCACGGTTGAATCAGTGCCCATGTGACCCTTTTCAGGTCAAGTTGAATTTTGGTTTTTTTGCTGTGGCAGAGGGATTTTTTCTGATAATCTCAGAATGGTTTGGGTTGGAAAGAATCTTAAAGCTCATCCAGTTCCAACCCCCTGCCATGGGCAGGGACACCTTCCACTATCCCAGGCTACTCCAAGCCCCATCCAACCTGACCTTGGACACTTCCAGGGATGGAGCAGCCACAGCTTCTCTGGGCAACCTGTGCCAGGGTCTCACCACCCTCAGAGCCAAGAATTCCTTCCCAATATCCCACCTAACCCTGCCCTCTGACAGTGAGGAGTCATTCCCTGTGTCCTGTCCTTCCATCCCTTGTCCCAAGTCCCTCTCCAGCTCTCCTGGAGCCCCTTTAGGCTCTGGAAGGGGCTCCAAGCTCTCCCTGGATCCTTCTCCTCTCCAGGTGAACCCCCCCAGCTCTCCCAGCCTGGCTCCAGAGCAGAGGGGCTCCAGCCCTTGGAGCATCTCCGTGGCCTCCTCTGGACTCTCTCCAGCAGCTCCACATCCTCCTGCTGTTGTTCCCAGAGCTGGAGGCAGATTCCAGGTGGGATCTTACCTGAGGGGGCAGAGGGGCAGAATCCCCCCTCCCCTGTGTCCATGGTGTGGAATACTCACGGGCTGGATGGGGATGTGTGTTTTAGGGGAGGAGGTTTCTACTTGCCCCACTGGAGTCACTGGGAACACTGGGATTGCCTGTGGAGATGAGTTACTGCTGTGGGTTCATGGGCCCTGCAGTCAGCAAGGGATGGATTCACAAAGCCTTGTAAGGTCAGAGCTCCAACTGGACAGAATTCCAGGCAGAAATCACGTGCTTGAGCTCTGAGGGTGCATTCCTGGCTCCTGGTACTCTTCTCTGACCCCAGGCAATCCTAGAACTCAGTTCTTTTCTGCTTATTTGTGTTTGGATTTGTTTGTTTTCATTTTTTATTTCTGTTTCTTTTTATTTCCCCATCCCCTCAATTTAGTGCTTTCCCTCCTCCTTACATGATCATCCATCTCTTCTTTTTCTGATTTTCTCCTGACTAATCACAGCCATTTTCAAGCCTCATAAACAACTTTGCTGCCTCTATCTCCTCCCTTATACTGCCCTTACTTTCCTGCTTTCACCTCCTTTTTTTCCACTTCGGGTCATATTCCTATAAGCAGGAATGCATAGATAGAGCTAAATAAAAATGTCTTTTATACCTGAAATATATAAGAAGACCTAAGACTCACCACTGTGTATTTATATACCTGAAAAAGTGGGCTTATTCAGCACTCTGCTAAGGGGATTGAGACATGTGAGTCTCCAGCTGAGTGTGTTAAGCTCTGCAGTGACCACAATTCCAAATATTTTATTTGCAGCATGTTAAGGTTTTTCAGCAACTGCTCTATTGTTATTGCCAGCAAAATGCTGACATATATTTTATGTAACACATCAGATGTGATGCAGCCTCACTTTGCAGAGCTCAGTAGCATTGCCACGGCCAATTGTTCGACACAGCATTTTGCTCCGTTTTCTGACATGCTTAATAAAGATATTTCCATGATTCTTGAGTCAGCCTGAATGCCATTAACTGCTGGCCTTGGGAGGAAGCAGGAATGCAGCTCCTGTTGCCAGGCTCTGCAGGTTTGGCTCAGCAGCCATCGAGTACCAGCTGAAAATTGAAATAAAAAGCACTTGGGCTGGTTGGTGTCACCTGGGCCGCTGCTCTTGTCCTGCAGATCGACTCTGTCCATGGATTAGGGTAAGGCAGAGCTGGGGGGTGTTTTCTCAGGGATGGGGATAGAGGTGGTTGAGTGTCTTGGCAAACAGGAGGCCTGGCAATGGATATATGGAAGTGTCTGCTGTCAGCTTTGTCAGGGTCCCTGTGATATCCCTGTGTTGCCTTGGCAGAGTCCAGAGCCTGTGGATGTGCCGACCTTGCAGCCAGAACATGGATTTGTTATTCCAGTATAAGGGGAGCTGGGTCTCCTTGTCACTGGTTTAGCTTGGATTTAGTGGTTTTTTTTCATTTATAATCAGGAGTGGATAAGTGGGATGGGAGAAAAGCGGGAAACCTGGAGTTGTACCTAGACATAGATCCTAGAGGGATGAAGCACCTCTCCTGCAAGGAAAGGCTGAGGGAATTGGGATTGTTCAGCCTAGAGAAGAGAAGCTTTGGGGTGACCTAATTGCTCCTTCCAGTACCTGAAAGGAGCTGACAAGAAAGAGGGAGAGGGACTGTATACAGTCCAGAGCCTGGAGTGACAGGAGAATGAGGAATAGCTTCCCATTGACAGACTGCAGGTTTAGATGGGATATTAGGAAGGAATTCTTGGCTGTGAGGGTGGTGAGACCCTGGCACAGGTTGCCCAGAGAAGCTGTGGCTGCTCCATCCCTGGGAGTGTCCAAGGCCAGGTTGGATGGGGCCTGGAGCAGCCTGGGATAGTGGAAGGTGTCCCTGCCCATGGCAGGGGATTGGAATGAGATGATCTTTAAGGTCCCTTCCAACCCAAACCATTCCATGATTCTATGATACCTGGTTTTCCATGTGGGTTTGATGTGCTGGGAGAAAAGTCTGCTCGTTGCATTTCAAGGGATGGTGTGGATTGACACAGGCCAGTGCTGCATCACTGAACATCCCAGTGGGAGGGAATCAGGCTCAAAGCACATCCCTGCCCACACAGGGTTTACCATTTCCTCAGGCAAAACCAGTTTTTTCCCAGTTTCTGTGCTTTTGTGCTCTGAGTGTAAAGCAGAGGAATTTCCACCAGAAACAAACAAAAATGTTCACGTTTAACTTTTGCCACCCCGGTGACTGAGGAGAGGAAGGACTGTTCTCCTCTTTATAGAGGTGTCCTTTTTGGCCATGTGAGATTTGAAGACAGCCAGAAGTGCAGGAGAAGGATGGAGGCCAGGAGAAGTGTGAAGGAGGAGGTGGGATCTTCAGTGCTCCCTTCACAGATCCCAAGGATGCCCCAGTTTGGTGCAGAATCTGAAGCAGGGGGTGGCAGAGAGTTGATTTGCTGGTTTGCATAGATCTGAACAGCTTCTGAGTTGCTTAAAATAAGCACTGGGAAGGTATCATGTTCCTGAGGAGGTAAATGGTGAAGGAGTCACAAGTTGGAGTGTGGGGACGGATGTGTGGCAGAGCTGAGCCCGAAATTTGGGACAGTGGGGGAGCTGGAATGGGAAAATCAGGCTGTGTCTGTACTGAGGGATGGGAAAGAGGGGCCAAAAGAAGAGGGTGTTGTGGTCAAGTGAAATAAAAAGGTGGATAAAGTGATCTGCAGTGTGAAATGATCCCAGCACCTGGGGAGAGCTTTGTCACTGCTGTGACAGTGTCACCTGCTGTCACAGAAGCTTTAGGACACACAGGGTTTTTTCCAGCACAAGGAAAGGAGTGAGGCTACTCCTGGCCAGTTTTATTTAGTTTTCCTGCAGAACAGGGTGACTGAGAAGAAAAGAAACAGTGGATGTATTTAAGCTGGTTCTTAAAAAACTTTGGAGAAAACCTGATTAGTGTTTTCCATAGTGATCTTTAGCTTCTTGTCTTGATGTCATGGATCATGAAAAAGCATAGCATAAAGCTCTGGATAATTGGTCTGTTTGGAATTTTAGATTTACTTTGGATATTAGGAAGGAATTGTTGGCTGGGAGGGTGGGGAGGCCCTGGCACAGGTTGCCCAGAGAAGCTGTGGCTGCCCCATCCCTGGAAATGTCCAAGGCCAGGTTGGAGCCACCTGGGATAGTGGGAGGTGTCCCTGCCCGTGGCAGGGGGTGGAATTGGATGAGCTTTAAGATTCTTTCCAACCCCAACCATTGTGTGATTCTGTGTTTCTGTGAAATTATTTGGTGCTTCTTGTGGTGTTCTGTGTGTGCAGGAGACACGGAGCTCGTCCCCGTAGTAACTTGGGAATTTGACCCATTTCAATTGGATTTTTCTGTGTAGATTTTTCAGGTAACAAATGGTTGCAGAGTCCATGAAAACAGAGGGGAGAGAAAAACCTGTTACAATCCCCATGGAGTAAAAGCTGCCCCGTGTTCTGTGGGAGAGTCCAGAACTGAGTTCTCCAGGAAACAACAATTATTCCGGTTGACAAGACAGTGTTTGATCAAATGTTGGATTCAATGATCTTGGAAGTCTTTTCCAACCTGAATGATTCTGTGATTATTTTTCACTGAGCTCCATCACCCCTCTGCTCACAGCTCTGCCCTTTTCCGAGGACACCGCGCTTTTCCAAATAATTCTTTGGGAGAAGCGAAGTCGGAACCTGAGTCCAGAGCTCTGTTTTTCCTCCTGTAGCTGCCGATCCCAGCTCAGACTCGAGGCACTTCGAGGGGGTGTGTGATGGATCTCCACGTGTTCTGTGATCTGTGGGAGCTCCTGGTGGTGGAGATTCTGTTCGATTGTGTTGGTTTAACTCAGTGGGAGGTTATTTGAGAAGGAAATGAAAGGCTCAATGAACAGTGAATACTTGAAGAGGTGTTAAGAGGCAATTCCAGGAGTCTAAGCTTTAGGTTCTTTGGTTTCAAAGGGGTTTTTTGCTGTCTTTTCAGCCGGAGTCACAAGGAGAGGTGCAGGAGAAATGGATAATTCCTAGAGGAGTGAGAGAATTCCACGGGAAGAGGAGTTTGTGCAGAGAGGAGCTGGGAGTCAAAGGAGTTAAGGATACAAGGAAAGTAGACTTTTTTTATGATGAGAGAGGTGAAACAGTGGCACAGATGAGCCAGAGAGGTGGTGGATGTCCCATCCCTGGAAGTGTTCAAGGCCAGGTTTGACAGGGCTTGGAGCAACCTGGGATAGTGGAAGGTGTCCCTACCATGACGGGGTGGAACTGGATGTCCTTTGACATCCCTTCCAACCCAAACCATTCCATGATTCTGTGAAAAGCTTGATCTGCCTCGTGGGACAAGATTTTATAACAAACAGCCTCATTCTCACCAGTGGGAGAAATATTTTGTCCCTTTAGAAACTTTTTTTGTGTCTTTCACTGTCTTTATGTTCTTGATTATCTGAACATTGGAACTATTTAGAATTTATTTTCCTAGGAAGGAGTATTTATATGGGGAAAAAAAATCTGATTGTATAAATGGCTGAGTCTAAAGTACTGCAGAAAAAGGGGACAAGATTGGCTGTTCTAAAAGCTAAACTTTGTTAAAAGTGATCATGTCAATTATATCAGAAGCCTGATAGCAGTGAGGTAATGAGAGGGAGATGTGATTGCTGAAACAAATGTAATTGTCACAGCGTTAAGATCTGCCCAAATCTTCACTCCAAGGCAGTGATTCCATTCTTCCCAGACAACTGTGGGTTTCCCCATTTTTCTGTAGACACACAGACTTATTACTGTTTAGGCCAAGTAGGTGCAATATCATCTCACCTGCTGTAATTTCTGTCCAAATTACAACAAAACATCTGATTCCAACACCTGCAATAATTATGGCTGCTGATTTTTGCATACTTGGGATAAATATACTGGGAATAGTGTGAGACTGGAGAGCTCCATTTTACTGTAAAAGATTTGAGAGCTGGTCTCCACAACAGTGTGGCAGAGGGTGAAAGTGGAAGGCTTTCTTGAAGGAGGTGTTAAGACTCATCGTTGACATCTTTCTCCAGATTTTATGCAGTTCCAGAATGGCCCCTTCTTAATTATCCCTTTGATTTATCCATCTTGCCCAAAGTTTTTTCACATGATTAGTGAAAGGTTGGCTGCATGTGCTTGTCTTGTGTTCTAAGCAGGATGTTGTGTTGTTGTTACACTGAACATCCTTCTCTATCCTTCACAGCTACCAGCACATCATTCTCCAGCTCTTGAGCATTCTCTGTTTCACATTCCTGCCTGGCTACCTGTGAGTTTGTACAGTTAATATTGTACCTGAGGTATACTGTGAGTTCAGATGGTTTATAAAAAGGAGGATAAAAAGTCTCATTTCATGAAAAAGAATCTTGGGAAACCATGTCTGTAACCTTTGGAGTGAGCAGAAGTGCTGTGGAGAGATGGAGTCTGTGCAATTGCACTGTTGGGAGGCAGAGGGGAGTCTCTCTTTTGCCTCCAGGGCGTTAAAACTCATCGGGACATCTTGGTACCTTCTAAGAAATGAAGTGATGGGTCAAGAGCTGGCACATAATTTCAAGCCCATGGTGTGACAGAGTTGCACTGGGTTTAATACAGGCTTGGTTGGACTGAACTGATGCACTCAGATGGACCCTGAGGGTGGACAAAATCCAGCATCTAGTGAATCCCTGAAGTGGGATGTATAACCCAGGGGGAGCAGCCAGACCATCTCTGAAGGAGAAGGCAGACCCTGGTTCAGCTTTTTCAGTGCTGGTAACTCTGCACAGTCTCCAGAGTGCTTTTGGCAGGGCAAGGTTTGGCACAGGAGCAGCATCACCTGGTAGTGCCCTTCCTGTGAGGAGCAGCTGAGGGAGCTGGGGGGGCTCAGCCTGGAGAAAAGGAGGCTCAGGGGGGACCTGGAATTCTCTCCAACTCCCTGACAGGAGGAGGGAGCTGGGTGGGGGGTCAGGCTCTGCTCCCAGGGAACAAGGGCCAGGATGAGAGGAGAACCTCACGCTGTGCCAGGGGAGGTTCAGGTTGAACATCAGGAAGAATTTCTTCACAGAAAGGGTAAGATTAGACATTTAGAATGGGCTGCCCAGGGAGGTTTGGAGTCCCCATCCCTGGAGGTGTCCACGGAATGGCTGGACGTGGCACTCAGTGCTCTGGGCTGGGTGGCAAGGTGGGGATCAGTCACAAGTTGGATTTGGTGATCTCAGAGCTCTTCTCCAACCTCAATGATTCCATGATTCCCTGGTTAAACCTTGGCACAGCCCATCTGTGTGAGCTGCTGAAGGATCCAGCCCCAGAGCTCCCAATCTGGGGCACAGAGCAGTGGCCAAGGCTGCAGTGCAACGGTGCTGCTTTGTCAGCAGCAACACATTGGGCTGCAGTTCAACCACAGCAGCTGTTCCAGGGCAGAGCAGGTGGAAAAGGCCACACCTTGAGAAAAGGTGTTCTCACTCTGCTCACCAAAGAGTGTAGCGAGGAGAATCACAGAATGTCCTGAGCTGGAAGGGACCCACAGAGATCATCCAGTCCAACTCCTGGCCCTGCACAGACACCCCAACAATCCCACCCTGTCCCTGAATTGTCCAAACACTCCTTGAGCTCTGGCAGCCTTGGGGCTGTGAAGTTGCAAAGAAATCTTTATGTGATTTGATAATTCCAAATGGTTTAAAAGGGCTTTGTGCCTTTGCTTTTAGCACAGAAGCAAGACAGGAATAAATTCCTCCAGCTCTTCTTCCAGGCTGAAGCAGTTTCTAGTAATTGTCCTCCACAGAAGGATGTGGAAGGAGTGGCTCAATGAACTTTGCCATCTCCTCAAGAGTTTTGATCCCTTAGGAAGGCATCACCTTATCCAAGGTGGGCCATTGGTCTGATACTGTAGGATCACAGAAAGGTTTGGATTGGAAGGGACCTTTAAGCTCATTTCCTTCCAACCCCCTGCCAAAGACAGGGACACCTTCTACTATCCCAGGTGGCTCCAAGCCCCATCCAACCTGACCTTGGACACTTCCAGGGCTGGAGCAGCCACAGCTTCTCTGGACAACCTGTGCCAGGGTCTCACCCTCACAGGGAAGAATTTCTTCCTAAAATATCTAATCTAAACCTCCCCCCTTTCACTTTGTTTTTCTGACATGGCTTCATGCACCAAAAAAATGCATCAATTACATCAGAAAGTCTTCCCATATCACCTTGTCCCCAGTGTCATTTGGGTGAAGAGTTGATGGCACCAATAGTAGGGGAGTTTTTAAGCCCAAGTATTGAAAAACCTTTTTTGGAATGAAGTCAGGGAAGAATGTTGCAGATTACTTAAGTAAATGGTTTTATGAAGAAAAAGAATCACCAACAGAGCTTTCAGTCTTGTGTCTTGGCACATTTTCCAGTATTCCAGTGCAGTTCCAGCTCAGCCCAACTCACCAGCTGATGGCCAGTTCCTCCTGTTCCTCTTGAATGGGGGGATTTACAGCTGCATTTCTCCCCAGGAGAGAAAATCAAAGCAAGGCAGCTCTGTGCTGGTGAGAATATGAACGTGCTCATTGAACACTTCATTTAGTGTTTATAAACATCAGGGATCACAGAAACGTTGTAACTTCAGGTGAGTGATATTTATTTTATTTTAAAAAATGCAGTTAAGGCACTTTGAGGCTGCTGAAACAGCCACACAAACATTTGTAAGTTTGTAAGAAATCTGTGTCACGCTTCTCAAGTTTATAGCTGTGGGTAGGAGGAGAAGTGTCAGCTTATCTCCAGGAACTAAAACATCCTGATTGTATCACATAGAATCAGCCTCCAAAATTCATTCCTGCACAGAGAAAACCCAGTCAAATAAAATTGGCCAGTTTTGAAGAAGGACTTTGAAGCTTTGTGACCACTGGCATTTGTGTCAAGCCAGGGTTATTTACAGGCTGCTGTGAAGGGCCTTAACTAATCACTCTCAGCACTATCCAGTTTTTCATGCTTGGAGAGAAGAACTATCAAACCCTTGAGTTTTGAGTGGGGTCAAAGAGGTTTTTCACTTGGAGGCATCACGTCATGACCTCTGCTAGAGGCACAACAGGGCAGTGTGGTTCATTTTGCCTTCAATATGCAAAAAAAGGAGTATTCAGGAGTGTGGCTGCAAGGGTGCAGGTTACAGACATGGTCCAGGCACGTTGGGTTTGTGCTGGGAAAGGCAGAGCTCACCTGGAGTTGACACTCAGGAGGGGATGTCAAGGACAAGGATGTATTTGAAAGTGATGTTGATGTGGCACCAGGTGATGTGGGTTAGTGGTGGCCTTGGCAGTGCTGGGGGAATGGTGAACTCGATGGTCTTAGGGGGCTTTTCCAGCCTAATTGATTCCATGATCATCCAGTCCCGTGCTTTGGCCTCTGTGATTAGTGAAGGTGTTTGAGATGCAGAGGAACATCAGGAGCAGATAAAGGTTGAGTCAGGGAGTCCCTGGGACCTGATGGTTCCATCTGCAGGTGCTGAGAAGTGTCTGGTCTTAGGTCCATGGTCATTGGGATGGTCATTCTCCCATCCCTCAATGATGGGAGAAAGAAAGGCAAATATTGCACCCATCTTCCTAAGACCACAAGACAATCCAGGGAGCTACAGGGCAGTCAGTTCTATTTCAACCCCTGAGGGCATCGTGGAGTGAGTCCTCTTGGAAAAAAATTCTGGGCATGTGCAGGGAAAGAAAAGATTAGGGGCCAGTCAGCAGGGATTTCACAGGGGTAAATCATGTCTGACCAACCTGATGGTCTTGTGGGTTTAAATGGCTGGATTTGTGGGTGAGGGGAGAACAGTGGATGGCAGCAACCAACCTCCTGGTCTGGTGTCCCTGCCCATGGCAGGGGCTTGGAGCCAGATGAGCTTTAAGGTCCCTTCAAACCCAAACCACTCTGGGATTCTATTCTATGATTTACCTTGACTGCAGCTTTCAAAAATATATCCCATAGTATTCCCATATCCAAGATGGGAAGTTACGGCCAGGGCCAGAGAACCCTTTTCTGTGAGGAATTGTTCCTCATATCCAATCTAAACCTCTCCTGCACAACTTAAGGCCATTTCCTCTTCTCCTGCCCCTTGTTCTCTGGGAGCAGAGCCTCACCCCCTGGCTCCCCCCTCCTGTCAGGGAGTTGCAGAGAATTCCAGGTGCCCCCTGAGCCTCCTTTTCTCCAGGCTGAGCCCCCCCAGCTCCCTCAGCTGCTCCTGCTGCTCCAGCCCCTTCCCAGCTCTGTTCCCTTCCCTGGACAGGAGAAGTCACCTAAACAGCAGCACAACCTGTAGGCAGAGGGAAGTGACTTGAGCCCCTTTGCTCGGGATACACAAAGTCCCACATCCAGTTTTGTGCCCCACAACAACCACCTCACCAAACTAGAGGGAGTTCAGCAGGCCGACAGCAGGGGGGGGCGTTTGGGGGGACAAAAAGCATTCACCTGCAATTTGTGTGTATTTTCTCTAAAATCTTAGATGCCCTGATAAAAAATGAGGCAGATAAAGTGTCTCAGTCTCTCTGTATCATGTTGTTGTGAGTGGTGTGTGTTTCAGGATGCAAAGCCAGACTGAGCTGAGCAAGGAGACAACGAACCCTTCCCAGAATTATCTGAGGGGATTTTGCACTGCTGAGTTAAGGCTGAGAACAAGAAGCATGTGTTCTCCCTGAGCAGAGCTGGGGCTGTTGGCAAAACTGTTACAAAACATCTAACAAAACTATGGAGTGGGTTGAACTTCCCAGGTTTTACATTAGTGGGAGAGGCAAGACAAGATTTTTTTTCCCCCACCAGCAACAGATTGCACCAAATCTGAATTATGTGGCTCCATCTGCTTTCACACAGGCTTGGAAAACACAGGCCAGCCCTCCCCAGCATGGGTGAGGAGGATGGTGGAGAGTGTTTACAAGTCTGTGTTTACGGGATTTGGGATTAATGTGTGTTTTCTTATTTTTAGACAGAGTAAAATTGAATTAAGCTGGGACTGAAGCACTGAGTGCCACTCGCTCTCAGCAGTGCAGTGTAATTTAAAAAAATGAGCTTCTAAAATCTTTCTCTACCAAAATTTTCTGACACCACCCCATCCAGTTTGGTGGTATCATGCTTGAATGTGTGTTTTGACATTTTTTTCTGCTTTGAGTCCACTGTAACAGACTCAGGTGACACATTCTGGAGTCTCACTGGTAAAGCAGAATGCCCTCAAAATTTGAGGGGAAAAAGGAGCATCATAAAATGTTAAAGGGTTGGAATGGACCTTAAAAACCATTAGTCCCAACCCTCCTGCCTTGGGCAAGGGCTCCCACTAGACCAGGTTGCTCCAAGCCTTATCCAACCTGGCTTTGAACACTGCTGGGGTTGGGGCATCCACAACCTCCCCAGGCAACCTGTTCCAGTGTCTCCCCACCCTCACAGTAGGGAATAAGGTTTTATGGAATGTAGGGCTGGAGCACTGTGATTCCTGGAGTAGGATGTCCATGTCACCATTCCTGGAAGCATTCCTAGAGCGTGTGGATGTGGCACTGGAGGATGTGGTTTAGTGGGGAACGTGGTGGTTGTGCCGGGTCGACAGGTGGACTGAGTGATCTTACAGGTCTTTCCCAGCCTGGTTCTGTGGTTCTGAAATTCCATGATTTTGATTCTGTGACTTAGACAGACGTGAGACGTCCCAGAGTCAGTAAATCACAGGGTGACTTGAACTTGCCACACTGCCTTTGGGACATGGAATGTTTGATCCCTGCAGGTACATCTTGTCAGTCCCTTGTTGTTCAGGGATTTTGGGAATGACACCGTCCTACAAGGGCTGAATTTTCAGGTGGTGATCCCAGTTAGTGCAGATTGGAGGTGTCACTCAAACTCAGAGTGCCTTGGGAAGCCAGAGGAATAACGGCCCTGAAATCAAGTGGTGTGACCCATGATGGATAAGGATGCTGTGGGAAGGAGCAGAGTTCCTTGCCTGGTTATTCCACTTGACTTGGCTGATTTAACTGATTTCACCTGAATTCACACAGAGGGACTTGGCTTAAGCTTTTCTCAGCTGTGTGGATAAATCCAAGAGCTTCCTTGGCAGCAGGTGGGCTGGGAGAGAGATTTTATACCAGTGAAGGTGCACACACAGTAAAAGAAATTTTTGGATGGTTAATTTACTGGGAATTTCCGTGCCTGGTTTTCAGTGTCTCCCATCACGCTGCAGTTCCCAGGTGCTGCTCAAAGGAGAGCTGAGCAACTCCAGCACAGAAAGCAGTGCTTGCACAAGGCATGAGGCAACAAAACATCTGCACTCCATGTTTCCTTTAGTTCTTAACTGGAAATCTTCAGCTGGATCATCCTTTCCACCACAGCTCGTTTACGGGAGGTGTGGGTGTAACTTATTCCCACATTTACACTGCAGGGGTGGGTTAAAGTGGGAAGTGAGAATCAGACCTTCAGTTTTGTGGTGGTTTCTTTGTGTTCTAACAAGGGATGCACAGCTGGATGCTGTAGCCTTTATCTAAGCCCTGGAGCATCTCTTCATTACTCTTAATTCACAGCAGTGCCTGGGAGACCTGTTGCAAATAAGTCATCGGAGGACAAAGAAGAGCAAAGCTCTCAGAGCTGCTTTGTTCTTCTATTTAATAATTGTTTTTCAGTATTTAAGCTGTTTTGCTCTGTTATGTCACCCTGGGTGTGTGCATTGCTATGGAGGGGGCAGCTCAGGCAGAGAGGGAGGGATTCCTGAATTCCCAAGGCACCCTCGGATTTACTCGTGTGACCTTTGGACATGGAATGGGGTTGATAAATCCGTGCTGACAAGCGAGGAGCCATCACCACTTGTAATTTGCAAATGGGAAACAGCAGCAATTAGGGAAGAGTGACTTTGTGTTGCCAGCTCTAGGAATTTATTTAAGGGAAGATGGGCCTGGTGCGAGGTGTTGAGGAAGAACTCTTTGTTTTTGCCAGGTTCCTGAAAAGCTCTTTTTAATAAATTGCTGATCTTTGGAGACCTGTAAGAAATACCACGGGTTGCCTTTTATCAGCCTATAATGTGCTTTCATCACTCCAGAGGAGTCTGTGAGAGTGATACCCAGTTGGTCCCTGGAGAAAGCCAAGGAGACACCACTAAAGGCTCCGGAGTTACGGCGTTGAAATGGAGCTTAAATTTCCTCGTTAGCACAAATATCTCTGTAACCTTCTCACCAAAGTGCCGCTGCTCGTTTCTCACACACAAAATTACTTTGCTGTAATGCTGCAAGTAATTTAGCTCAGTGATACTGAGTCAAAAACAACTCCTGTCTGAGATGTTATGATTTATTGCTTCTTGAGGCTCTTAAGATTGAAATGGCTTTCCAGGCTTGAAATTCTAAAACATCTAAATATTATACTTTGCACTTGCTAAGAGGCAAAATCTGTGTGGTGTTGATGGCACTGAGATAATAAAGATGGGATCTTGAATGGCTGTTTTGCAAATGTTTTCTGAGAATAACATCTAAAAGTAACCAGGTGTTAAAATGTTGTAACTCTGCTATAGTTCTTAGAATCCCAGAATGGTTTGGGTGGGAAGGGACCTTGGAGATCATCTCATTCCAACCCCCTGCCACGGGCAGGGACACTTTCCACCAGATCAGGTTGATCCAAGCCACATCCACTAGTGTCGAACACTTCCAGGGATGGAGAGTCCACAACCTCTCTGGGCAACTTAATTCTGGGAAAATTTCTTAAGCAGGTTTCTCAGTTTTCTCAAGAATTTGGGCTTTCAGGGTCTCACCTCCATACTTGTCATATCCTGTGCAATATGCACCAAATCTTGAGGAAGAAAAAGAATAGATGACGATTTCTTGGTTTAATCTTCACTTGGGAAAAAAAAAAAAGGTAACTGGAGTTCCTGAATTGTTCATCTGCTCTCATTCCCTGTGATGAAATGTGATATGTATGTGATATAGAAGCCATGAAATTCAACACTTGGGCAATGAGAAAAGGAAGGTCACACAACTGTCACTGGGTCCCTGCCAGTGAGTGTATAAAATCAAATAAATCCTGCGTGCATTGTTGGTGGCACATGTACAGATCCTCTCTCACTGCAGAGCAGAATGAAAGGAGCTGTGCTTTTACATTTCCACTTCCCACTTCCACTGACACCCTCCAGCCCAGTTCCAGATGTGCCTCATTACCTTGTGCTGCTCCAACAGGAATGTGTTGTCTTTGAAGACTTTTAATTAATGCATCCACCTCCCATGACACCTCACAGAGTCATGGAATGTTTGGGTTGGAAGGGACCTTAAAGCTCATCTCATTCCACCCCCTGCCATGGGCAGGGACACCTTCCACTATCCCAGGTTGCTCCAAGCCCCATCCAACCTGACCTTGGAAATTTTCAGGGATGGGGCAGCCACAGCTTCTCTGGGAAACCTGTGCCAGGGCCTCACCACTCTCCCAGCCAAGAATTCCTTCCCAATATCCCATCTAACCTGCCCTCTGTCACTTTGATGCCATTCCCCCTTTTTCACTCTTGTGAAAAAACCACGTTGCAGTGTTTTTACAAGTGAGGATCTGCCAGGGTCTCCAGAGGTTCCAGCTGAGCTGTGAGCAAGGCCATGTGCTCCTCACCTCCTGGAGCCCCCCTGGGTCACTTTCACAGCTGGAAGAGGGACTGGTTTAGGGGCATTGGCCCTGTCATTAGCAGCCACATCCCCTTCCTTCTCCCCTGCAGGTCAAAGCAGGTTGAAGCAACTGGAAACTTTCTGTCTTGCTCCTCCACATACAACAAGAAGGGCCTTTGCAACCAGCAAACCCTGTGCTTTGCCGGCCCAGGACCTGCCACCTCTGGGGTTCACCAATGTGCACCTGGATTTTCATTTACTGGAGCTGAACTGGTGTCTGCCTCTGAGACCAGTTTGTTCCCCTTCTCATTCCAGTGCTCTCTTTGACTGGCTTTAAAAACTGCTGACGGTTGTTTTAAGAGCAGATTTTTGGGTCGGGCCTTTTGTAACTCTGCAGCAGGAGGAAGATATTGTTAGAAACCACAGGATTGGAAAGGTTGCTCTTGCTTAAGGCAGGAGGAAAAAGTCCTTCACTGCTGGAGAATAACACTTTCACTTTGAAGGGCATCTCCTGCCCCTCCTGCAAAGGCACTCAATCCCATCTCTCCGGGCCCTCTGGCAGTGGGAAGCCATTCCCTGTGTCCTGTCCCTCCAGCCCTTGTCCCAAGTCCCTCTCCAGCTCTCCTGGAGCCCCTTTAGGCTCTGGAAGGGGCTCCGAGCTCTCCCTGGATCCTTCTCTTCTCCAGGTGAACCCCCCTCTGAACGCCCTCTGAAGTGACTTGTTTAAGCGATGACTCAAAACCCCAAAATGCTGGGGGAGAAGATGAATAGATGAACTTTTGTCAGGCACTTTGGGAAAATTGCAGAGGGGCCCTAGAGGAGAATATTCCCACGTGCAACACGCCGCTGCAGTGATTTATTTTTTCCCACCAAGGTGTAAAAGCAGGAGGTGTGTGAACACTGACTACTGGAGTGAGCACGTTTCAAACACTCCTAATTTAGCAGCTCCTGAAATAATGCCGAGGCTGTTACATGCACGGTATTGCTGAGAGTCTCTGTTTGAGCACACAGGGAAAGCTGTGGGTTCTCTTGTTGGCAGCGACGCTGAAGAGCCTGAACAAAGGAGGGTAGTTATGTGCTCAGAGTCACTCCAAGCAGGGAACAAAAATACCTTCCAGGCCAGAAGGAGTAGGAATGAAAGGCATGCGTTGGGAAAAGAGGGCAAGTGCTCTTGCTTCGTGGTCTCAAGCCCTGTCCTCACGAGGTCGTGTCAGGCAAAAGCTGCTGGTGCGTAGAAGCATCTCAGGCACAGCTTTTTAGAAGGGCACAAAGTGAAAAATGAGCAAGAACAAGGATTAACCTGCCTCTGCTTGGCAGGCAGGCCCTGGGCCCTCAGTGGGTGAGCACAGAGGCAGGTCTGGGTTTGATTTTGGCAACCACAGAAAGGTGAAACAGCACCTGGCTGGTGGTTTTGGCACTTGCAGGTGGAACCCAGCGTGCCTGAGTGTGACCTCACTCCTTACCCCACACCACACAGGCTCTGTGTGTGTGTGCTGAGGGATCTTTCACTGCATCCCATGCAAAACTTGGTTGAATATTCCGAGATCCTGGACTGTTTCCATCCCTTGGCATCATAAGATTTCAACAAGCACCAATTTTCGTATTTTTTTTCCTGTGCAATTGAAGAGTCGAAATCTGTGATGAATATATTACCATTCATTGAATTATAGAACAGACATTTAGCATTTTTCCTGAAGGATCCTAAAATGATTTACAGGCACTTTAATGTATCATCACACAAATGCAGCCGCTTTTGCTTCATACTTAGATTTAATTCAAGATGAAGGGAGGGAATTTGCTCTGTTACATCACAGAATCACAGAATGGTTTGGGTTGGAAGGGTTGGAAGCTCATCCCATTCCGTCCCTGCCATGGGCAGGGACACCTTCCACTATCCCAGGTTGCTCCAAGCCCCATCCAACCTGGCCTTGGACACTTCCAGGGATATCACAGTGGAGATTTTTGTTGCATAAACTCAGGAATTGGCTACAAATGCACCCAATCCCCCTCTGAAGGGATGTCAGAATTACATCTGACCTTACACTGCTGGTGGCTGAGGTGGCCTCGGGCTGAGAGGTGGTGCCTCACATGGTCTGCTGTGGCCATGGTCCAGCTGCATCACTGGGATTCCGAGGTGCAAGACCAGGTCCACATGCCTTTTGGAACCAGCTGGATGCTCCACCATGCATTGCTGGAAGTTTGGATCCTCCTTTTCTTCTGAAATTACAAACCCTCCAAATACTCAGGGTAATTATTCATAACCCAGTAAATTATTCCTGTATTCTCAGCCTTGTCAAGGTGGTGTAAGTGGGTGTTGGTGCTTCCTCCACTCTCAAAGCACTGTCTTATTGCTGAGCCAAGATTCACTTC
Organism: Calyptomena viridis; assembly: GCA_013390005.1. Lineage (NCBI taxonomy): Eukaryota > Metazoa > Chordata > Aves > Passeriformes > Eurylaimidae > Calyptomena > Calyptomena viridis. The sequence continues at coordinate 528,035 of WEIV01028666.1, read as the reverse complement.
CACAGGTGGGGCCTCTGCACTCTTCCCTTATGGATATGGATGTGTGAGGAGCCCCTCACTTCTCCTGGAAAGCAGCTCCCACCTTCCTTCACCTCTTCCAGGGATGGCTTTGCTCACTGATGCTCCAGCCCTGAGCAGGGATTGTTAATCAAGGCCATAATCAGCTTCTTGCAGGTCTTATGTTTCCCAGACTGGTGTTCCCTATTTTCCTTTTCCCATGGATTTTTTTTCCTATTTCTAACAAAGCTCCATCCATTTGGAGGCTCCTTCTCCATCTTCCCCTTTCTTTAAGATGTATTTGTGCATTTTTTTTTTCCTTTTGTAATCAAAACAGTGTCCAACCCCTGCCAGGATCAGGATCTCTCTGAGTGCTTTCAAATGCACAGTGAGATGGATTTGGACCTAAAGAGACCTGACTTGTAATTTGCACTCAGTGGAAGCCCTTCAAATGCAAAAGCTGCCCACAGTGTTTATACTGGATGTTAAATAGCCTGGATGCCAGGCTGGAAAGGGTGGAATAACACTTTTAGAGAGCTGGAACAGCTGAAATTGCTCTCTGAGTGTGCAGCCATCTCCAGCCTGGCAGTGTCTGGAGAGCCTGGCACAGGTTGTCCAGAGAAACTGTGGCTGCCCCATCCCTGGAGGTTTTCAAGGCCAGGACAAGGCTTGGAGCAACCTGGGATGGTGGAAGGTGTCCCTGCCCATGGCAGGGGGTGGAATGAGATGATCTTTAAGGTCCCTCCCAACCCAAACCATTCTGTGATTCCATGATTGGAAAGAATGAAATCCTGGCTGCAATTAAAGCTGGGGGAGACTTAGAGTAACCTGAGGCAGAAGGGCAGAATTCGAGTTTGTGGTACCCCAGGAGGTTTGAGATAACTCTTGAATTTCCTGCAGCCCACATGGAATGGTTCCAGAGGTGTGAGGGAAGGAGCTGGAGGATGATGCCAGCACCTTGGAGATGCTCCACCTCTGGAGGAGCCATCAGACAAACATTTCACTCATTTTTACTCTGATATTGCAGTTATTTTGCAGGTGCTGCACTTGGTGAAAGCTGCCATTGAGCAATTCCAGTTTTCTTCACAGCTCCCAGGTTTTGTAAACATTGTCACTACAGAAGGCAGAGTTACTGGAAAGGTTTCTTCCTAAAGTCACCATGTGGGAGTTCATTAACATTTAAGGATTTGGGTTCATCTCATTTGGGCTAATCTTGTGCAACTGTGAGACAGGGAGGCAGATCTTGATGGGATGGTGCTGATTTATCACTGGAGAGCAGAAATACTCCTTAAATGTCCTGGTGCCTGGGACATGGTGACTTTCAGAAGGAGTTTAAGCGTTCATGGCCCTTGCTGAGCTTTTTGGGGGGCAGTTTGGATGCCTTGAAGTCACCAGTTCATCTAAGGAATTGAAGAGCATTGTGGTTATTAACATCCAGTTAGGACACCTTAGGGAAATGTTGCTTTGAGGCTGGAATTTGTGTGTTGGAGACAGATGGGTGAGCTGCTGAAGATAATCAGAGGTCAGCTGGTTAAGCCTTATTTTTTGAATAGCCTTGTTGGGGTTAGAAAGTGCTCTCTTAAAGCATATTTACTGTATAATCTGGGGAGATGAATGTGAGAGAGCCTTTGAAGGAATTAGGGAAATTCAGCTGAGACTACTTTGCATTCAGGCAGTACAGAGCTGCTGAGGAACCAAACGTGTGAGGGATCCTCTTCTGCTCTCCCAGCCATGTGGACCCTAAAAACACATTAAAAACTCCTTTTCCACCTGCCAGACTGATCTGTGACTTCACTCACAGGGGTTCTTGTAAAATGTGCTCCATCTTTTGGGAGAGGGGGAGTTAAGATCACTGTTTTTCCAGAAGAGTGATACGAAAATACTGACATTCCTCATTTTTTGAAGGGAAAGTCTGTATGTCACAGCCTTGTGTGAACTAATGTGGTGTCTGTGCTGGATGGGCAGAGTTCCCTGGGCAGTGATGAGTTTGCTCACAGCAAGAATCTGCATCAAAATGCAAAATGGTGAAAGCTGGAGAAATCAGGCTGGAAAAAGAGCTATTTATTGGTCGTGTTCCCACAGCGAATGCCAGGATCATGATCCTCTTTATCTGCTGTTGCTGTGGATTGCAGTGTCCCAGCAGGGCAGCACTTGCAGTCTGTCTGTCTGGAAAATCCTGTGGCATCTGTGACAGCACCACAGAGGTGCTGAGTTACTCCTTCCCTCTGCTGGGGATGAGCAAATGGCAAATTAACAGGGACTTGGTGGAGTAGCTCGTCCCCTGCATGGCTGCACTGGGGAAAATCTTCCCCTGGGAGAGATTTTTAGGTGTCAGGACAGGCTTAGGAGGAGGATCTTGAGCAGTTCTGGAGCTCATTTGGTGCAGCAGCCTCTGAGGCTTTCTCCCCTCTGTCAGCTGATGTGAGAGAGGGTCTTTTTAATTCTTCACCCTGGAACACTATAAAACTTACTGCCTTAGGGTGCTGGGAGTGTGGTTTTATCTCAAGGAGAAGTGTAAACCATCCTGATCCTGTTTGGGATGGCTGTCTGGATCTTAATCATCTCCTGAAGGAAGCAAATGATAGGAAGGAGTTGGTTTTGCTCCCATCTGGAAGTGATGCTGTCAGAGGTGCTGGGATGCAGCAGATGTCCAAAGCAGATCCCATGGCTCCAAGTGGAGCTGCATTTGTTCCCATCCCTGACTCCAGGGCAAATCTGACAGTCCTGCTGTGGTTTATTTCCCACCACAGAAATGGAGCCATCTCCATAAAGACAGGCTGGGAGAGCTGGGGGGGTTCACCTGGAGAGGAGAAGGATCCAGGGAGAGCTTGGAGCTCCTTCCAGAGCCTAAAGGGGCTCCAGGAGAGCTGAAGAGGGACTTGGGACAAGGGATGGAGGGACAGGACAAGGGGAAATTACTTCCCTCTGTCAGAGGACAGGGTTAAATGGGATATTGGGAAGAAATTCTTGCCTGTGACATAATAACTGATGAGTTGGTGACATTCCCATACACGTTTGCACAGGAGCCCTGTTCAAATAGCATCCAGAAATAGGTGTGTTTCCTTGGATGTTCTCAGGACAGATTTCCTTTTCTGAATCCTCATAATATGAGTGACCAAAAAACCACACAAACCCCAAGTGCTGGTTTGCGTTTACTGTTTGTTGTCCTGAAATTCCTTGCTGGGAAAGTGGCTCAGCAGTTGGATGGTTGGACTTGATCTTAAAGGTCTTTTCCAACCTTAATGATTTTCCAACTCTCTGTAATGCCTGTGAACTGGAGGAGCATTCTGTTAAAATTCTGTTAAAATAAAGATGTTCAGCAACCAGCAATAAAGCCCTTTTGCTCATCCCAGGTTACTTTTGTGTATCCAGAGAACCTGATTTGAGCCATGGATTTGATTTAGAAGATGCTGATGTGCTGCTGGATGTCCTTCTCATTCCCATGCTTTGTTTTCCCCACACCTTTCCCCAAAAGCCTTTCTAACCCACTGGAACACCACTGGAACACTGGCACAGGGCAGCCCTGCTGCCGGATCCCCCTCTGGAAGATGCTCTAATACCAACCCTGAGCAGCTAATTTTGTCCTTTATCAATTTAATTTAGACTNGCATCCAGAAATAGGTGTGTTTCCTTGGATGTTCTCAGGACAGATTTCCTTTTCTGAATCCTCATAATATGAGTGACCAAAAAACCACACAAACCCCAAGTGCTGGTTTGTGTTTACTGTTTGTTGTCCTGAAATTCCTTGCTGGGAAAGTGGCTCAGCAGTTGGATGGTTGGACTTGATCTTAAAGGTCTTTTCCAACCTTAATGATTTTCCAACTCTCTGTAATGCCTGTGAACTGGAGGAGCATTCTGTTAAAATTCTGTTAAAATAAAGATGTTCAGCAACCAGCAATATCCAAAAAGCCCTTTTGCTCCTCTCAGGTTACTTTTGTGTATCCAGAGAACCTGATTTGAGCCATGGATTTGATTTAGAAGATGTTGATGTGCTGCTGGATGTCCTTCTCATTCCCATGCTTTGTTTTCCCCAAAAGCCTTTCTAACCCACTGGAACACCACTGGAACACTGGCACAGGGCAGCCCTGCTGCTGGATCCCCCTCTGGAAGATGCCCTAATACCAACCCTGAGCAGCTAATTTTGTCCTTTATCAATTTAATTTAGACTTTCTGGTGGCTCTCCCTTGACCTCAGGAGTTCAGGGAAAGCTCTGTAGGTGAATTGCCTGCCTGTTTCCCATGGCATGCCTTGTTCCCAGCCCAGGTTTATCAGCAGCCTTTCCCAGATTTCCATTAAAAGCACCAATGTCCTGGTGTGTAACATTCTGGATAAATCCAACTGTATTAATGTCTTACCTGATTTCCATGCAACATTTTTGCCCCTCAGAAGAAAACAGGGGAATGACATCCCTCTTACGTGAGTATTCATGTCATGAGAAGAAAGAAGGGTATGGATTACACTTAGAATTTTACCTTTGGAGAACCAACCTGGGTTGATGGAATTGGTCTGTTACTGCTCCCCAAGGCTTGCTGTGAACTTGCTTTAAACAGTTTAGCTGGAAGTTTGGATCTTCCCCTTCCCTCTTTTCCCTGATCCTCAGTCTCCACCTTTCCTCCTTCCTGGCACTCTAATGATTCACAGGGGTCTGTGTGTGTTTCCACATGGCTGCCTTGGAGATCTTTTCAGCCAAGTCCCCTCTGGACCATCTACAAACATTAAAAGATGTTTGAAATTACTCAGCCTCAACTGTGCTTGAAATTGAGCCACGTTGTGTTGTGTCCACAGTGTTTCAGGTGGTGGATGTAGAGGCCAGAGTGAAGGTTTCCAGCTCTGGTGCTGCCCACAAAACACCCTTATTGAGTGATGTTTCCCCACCAGGGAGTTCAGACGTGTTGCTCTGGTTGCTTCTTTGCCCAAATTCCTTTATTTGATTTGGAATGATCAAAGAACAGGTTGAAACAGTTCTTTTGAGACCTGCTGCAANTCCTTTATTTGATTTGGAATGATCGAAGAACATTGGACACTCCCAGGGATGGGGCAGCCACAGCTTCCCTGGGAAACCTGTGCCAGGGCCTCCCCACCCTCACAGTGAGGAATTCCTTCCCAAGATCCCATCTAACCCTACCCAGGTTCATTGCCAGGTTGGACAGGGCTTGGAGCAACCTGGGATGGTGGAAGGTGTCCCTGCCCATGGCAGGGGGTTGGACTAGAGGAGCTTTAAAGTCCCTTCCCAGCCAGAGCATTCCAAGATGATTCTATAATCCTGCTGACTGATGGGCTGGTTCTGTCTGGGTCATGGGGACAGTCAAACTTAATCTCTTTATTTTGAAAACGGTGCATTTCAGCGTGTAAAAACAGTCTTCCTGCTTCAGGATTTCTTCTTTCCTGCAGCAGCTTTGGTATTTTTCAGTAAATATTTGCTTACTGCCCTCTGTCATCAGGTGTCTAAAGGCACCTTTTTAAGAAAAATTGTGGCTAGAGTTTATTTTTCAGTTCAGACAGTGGCTGTGCATTCAGTGAGTGAGGAGCTCTGCTGGTGTTGCATCAGACGTTGGAAAAATCCTCTCTGCTGCTCCCACCTCACAGGGAAAACAGCACGTTTCCCTTTGAGTCTGAAGTCAGATTAAGCAAAGTATTTTTAAGGCCCTGTGATTTCACACCAAAGTGCTATGATAGCACTGGAGCTGTGGATTCCATAGGGGGGAGGTCGGTAAAGGCCTGTTTTGTTGACTTGCAGTCAGGATATCTCCAGACCTGATGGAGCCTGGTGTCCCGGGGGCTCCTGCCTCACAGGAGGGAATTGCAGAGCACTGCAAGGTTTTCTGTCATTCACAGGCCTCTCTTCTGTGCCTGGGAAAGGAGAGGTTCACACTGTCACCTTTCCCCAAGGATCAGAGCAGAGGAGGGTCCAACACCCCATTGAGCATCAGGGTGAACTTTTGGGATTTTAAGCCTTTATGTTCCATGAGAACTCAGGGTTTAGGGAGTTAAGTCATATGAGGAGTGGCTGAGGGAGCTGGGGGGGTTCAACCTGGAGAAAAGGAGGTTCAGGGGGGACCTTCTGACTCTCTCCAACTCCCCGACAGCAGGGGGGAGCCAGGGAGGGGTTGAATTCTTTTCCCAAGCAACAGGACAAGAGGAAACAGCCTCAAGCTGTGCCAGGGAAAGTTCAGGGTGAACATCAGGAGGAATTGCTTCATGGAAAGGGTTGTCAGGCATTGGAAGGGGCTGCCCAGGGAGGTTTGGAGTCCCCATCCCTGGAGGTGTCCAAGGAAGGACTGGAGGTGGCACTCAGTGCTTGGGCTGGGGGACAAGGTGGGGATGAGTCAAAGTTGAACTTGGTGATCTTGGACCTCTTTTCCAGCTCCAATGATTGTGGGATTCTGTGAGGAGGGGTAGGAAGGTCTCAGCTGTAGGCAGGACACAAGGTCATGTTGTCCATGGGTGTCTCTAATAATGGACACGGGGCCTGAGCCCCACACTGGGTGTTAGAGAGCAGAGGGAGGAGACACCCTGAAGGTCCATGTCTCTCCTGAGGTTTGTTGAGGAAGGAGATACACTGGAAATCAGACAGGACACATAAGGAAGTGAGAAGCTGAATGAAAAGGATGTCTAAGGAAGAAGGAAAATGTGGCTTTCAAGTGAGAACGTGGGAAGGGATGCTGCAGACAGGGGATGGCCCTGCCTTGTGAGGAGAGTGCATGTCTTAAGTCTTAAATATTTGGAGTTTCCAGGAGATGTTTGAGGATAAAACAACAGGGAAAAAGAACTTCACACAAAAACATGGCAGGTAGAGTTGCTGTAATACCTGGTATCACTGACTTCTGAGCACGTGCCCAGTGTCCAGGGGAGATGGTTACCTACGAAAGGGGGGAACTTGGGAGAAGCTTTGGGATCAATAAAAAAATTATTTAAGATGTTTGTTGAAGAACAGCGTGACTGACTCTTCTGATAATTGCAGGGATTCAGGAGAAACTTCTAAATGCAACTTTGAAAAGTCACCAGAGGTGTTTAGGAAAGCAAATCCCTGAGAGGTGTTTTCCAGAGGGTGGAAGGAGATCCCTAGAGGTGTGTGTATTTGGGAAATCGTGCACATTTTTGAGATATATCTTTGATAAGATTGTTTAAAAACAGGACACAAAGAGCTTGAAAACCTTACGATGCCTTGTGTCACTGTGCCATTTCAGGCAGGTGGAGGGCATGGAATCATGGAATATCCTGAGTTGCAAGGGACCCACAAGGATCATCCTGTCCAAGGCTCTGCACAGGACACCCAACAATCCCACCCTGTCCCTGAGGGCATTGTCCAAACACTCCTCGAGCTCTGGCAGCCTTGGGGCCACGACCACTTCCCTGGGATCCTGTTCCAGTGCCTGAGCACCCTCTGGATGAAAATGGATGCTCAGTGCTACCCTCAGTCATAACCTCCTGGCTTGAAAAGAGCTTGGAACTCTCCCAGCAGCAGAGCTGCCGTGTTCCCTCTCTCAGTGCCATCCCCGTTTGGAACGTGGCATTCATCTCAAGTATTCATTAACATGGGGAATTATTTGCATATTATTAGCATTATTACATGGAAATAAAGCTGCTGCTGGTTCTTCCCTCCCTCCATGTATCTTTCATCACCCGCCTTTGTAGCCGCTCTGAATCCTGTTTGTTGTGTGACAAACTGGGCTGATAAATCTCGTTACTCACTTGAATGGCTGGGAGACTTCACTGCACATTACTGAATTTGGTGAATTATGTAATAAATGCATAATTAAAATTAAACCCAGAGCCTCTCGTGGAACCTTAGAAAACGTTCGTGGTGAATTACAGAGAAATGCACACGGGTGTTAAGATTGAAGCCTAATTATTTGGATTTATTTTTAATCAATATTTAATATGCCACCTATAAGTTCCTGCGGACCCACAGCAAATCTGTTGTTGTGGCTTTGCTGGAAAGCACAGGAAGTGTGTCCACAGTCAGGTGTTTGTTTTCGTGGTGCTTCAGATTTTAATATTTGATTGCAGAAAAGAAAACTCCCCTGAGCATGATGTGCTCAAAAATTCCATCAGCCAAAGGAAGCATCTACGAGGAGTCAGGTTTTGCCCAAGTCTTTCCCCACCTGATCACCTTTGCATGTTTTCCAAAGAACTTGTGGATTCCCCATCCCTGGAAGTGTTCAATGCAACCTGGGATAGTGGAAGGTGTCCCTGCCCATGGCAGGGGGTGGAACTGGATGAGCTTTAAGGTCCCTTCCAACCCAAACCATTCTGTGATTGTGGTTTATTGGAGGAGAATCACAACAACAGGAAATAATTTACTCTATTGAACCACTGGTTGGTTGTTCACTCATCAAATTGTCATTAAAACCACCTGCAAATCTTTCCCATAAGGTATTTCTGCTGTCCTGGTTCCTATTTCAAGGCAGCTGCCCAAACTGCTGTCAGGTTTGAACTTGAGATCTGCTAAAAAACTTCTCTTCTCTGTGCTTAAAACTGGCTTTAAAGATATTTTCCTTGGAAAGAGGAGCGATGTTGTTAAGGCAAACAGGCTGCAAGTTTAATTTTGAAAGGTTTGTCTCTTAAGTAGGAAATTGAATAGAAGGGATTTGATTCCCCTAAATCCCCAATTCTAGAGAAAGCAGCTTGAGATCTCAGTAAGAGAATTAACACACGGGTTAAACTTACAATAAGAAGCAGGACTTGGAAAATGCCTATTCAGATGCTGTTAAGGAAATAATAGGATTAGTTCTTGTCGTGTCAGTGTGGATTCCTCAAAGTGGGGGCCCTGTGCTGACACACAGGCTGACTGTGTTCCTGCCCTGGCCATGGAACTGGGGACAATGCCAATGGAGATGACTTTTCTTGGAGGCAATTCCTTGGAATGTTTGAGCTGGTGCTTGTGTACTCACGTAGGGCAGGTAATTCAGGGTGACAAATAAGCCACTGATAATCCTCCCCCTCCCCAAATGTGTTGTTTGTAACTGAGATGATCATAATTGCAGCTGTGTAGCTGGTGGAAAAAAATCAGGAATACACCTTGGCAGCGTGTTTTAAGTTCCTGTAAACAGATTTTTATTCATTCTGTGATCTGGTGGAAAGATAATATGGGGGGTTTTAGCTGTTATTTCCATTATATGTTTTTGATAAGCCATTTATTCCAATGTATATATATTTTAGAGTATATACATTATATCCATAATTTAACGTTTATTTATTTATGTATTTATTTGCTTTCACCATTTGTGATAACCCCCAGTCCTGCAACAAAATCATTATTTTCAGTTTCTTGTGCCTTCCATTTCATAATCATCCCATGTGTGTGTCTTTGTTTTTAGCTTAAATGAAAGAGAACGAAGCATTAAGGCAGGATTGGGGTTGGTTTGACGTCCCCTGATTTCACCATTGAAGGTGCTGTAGGAGATCAACGTGCTGGAAAACTCCCAACAAAATGGTAAAGAGAAAAAGAAAGGCTTGTGTTGTCTGTCCCTCCTCTGCTTGTCTTCAGACACAACTGCTGCTTCTTTGCAAAGCTCCTCTTCCATCCACTGTGGGGTTTCCTGCAGTGTATAGTCCTGGGTGTCCTCTAATCCCACCAGAAATACTTTGGGAGCAGAGGGGAGTTCAGGCAGCAAAATTCTGTGTGATAAATTGTGGATTCCCCATCCCTGGAAGTGTCCAAAGCCAGGCTGGACAACCTGGGATAGTGGAAGGTGTCCCTGTCCATGGCAGGGGGTTGGAACTGGATGAACTTTAGGTCCCTTCCAACCCAAACCATTCTGGGATTCCATGACTGAGAATGAAGTAAAGTCTTGTATAGGCAGATAATTGGCAAAATGTACCGAATTTGTCTGTAAATTGTCACCAGTGGAGGGAACAAGGCAGGCACGTGCTCAGGCTGATCCTTCACTCCACAGCTGGGTGTGTGTCACAGCATTCCAAGTACTCCTTGGGCTGGAACTCCAGGAAGGAAAAAAAAAAAAAAAGCTTTGCAGATGGGGCTATTACAGAGTATTTGCTGTGTTTTGGCACAGGGTGTATTTAGGGGGTGTGTGTGAAGCTTTCCAAAGAACTCTCTCCACATTTGGAAGTGACAGACTCGTGCCACTAAAACTGCCTTGCTTGGAGCTGCAGCCAAATTCCTGCTTCTTCCAGCCTGAGTGTGTGTTTTAGCAGAGTGTTACTCCATACAAGAGTAATCTTTTAAAGCTGAGTAATCCTACAGTTCTGGAGGATAGCAATTTATCATATTACTTAGCTTGCAATTCAAGATTTTAAAGAAAGGAATTAATTTAGAAGCTGCCCTGAATGCACATATGTATATGCACTAAGAATTGTATCAGGTTACTGTAGCATATATTTTTCTCATCCTTGCACTGTTCCTTGCATGAAATCCTTCCTTCTGCTCTCCTCTGAGCTGTTCTTTTCTTACTTACTAACAGGAGTTGCTCTCTTCTCCCCAAAAGTGCTTATCCATATTTTAAGTATATGTCTTTTTAAATGTGTCCATTCAAATGAATATTTAACAGAGCAGAGACATGTCTGTCCTGTAATGTATCCACTTATGGCTGATCGTTATCTGAGGTGATCCAGCCTCTTTGTACTTAACTTTTTGTGCTTTTTATCCAGCAGGATCTTTTTTAGATGGCAGTGTAAGAGATGATTTCCACCTCAAAGTAGACTACAGCAGGAATTTGTCAAGGGGTTCAGTTCCTGTTGGTCTAAAGCATTATTTCAATTTTTATTTCACCAGTTAAGCTTTAATTGATAGATAATAGTTTAGTTAATATTTGAGTATTGCTATTTATTTAATTTTTTTCTTTTCTTTTTTTATTTTAGGTCTGAAAGGTTTTTGTGGGTGGTGAGATGTTCCAGTGCTTGGATCAATGTGTCTCATTTAATGTTGGGAAGGAGTGGATTTTCTTTTTATTGTTGTTTGCTTGGGTTATTGCAAGTTGCTGTCTCCAGGTGAGGTGTGTCTACATATATAAACACAGAATCAGGGAATGATTTGGGTTGGAAGGCACCTTAAGGATCATCTAGTCCTTCCCCTGCCATGGGCAGGGACACCTTCCACTATCCCAGGTGGCTCCAACCTGGCCTTGGACACTTCCAGGGATGGGGCAGCCACAGCTTCTCTGGGAAACCTGTGCCAGGGCCTCCCCACCTCACAGGGTGAGAAAATAAACCATCCCAGAACAGAAGAAGACCCAGAGGAGCTGCCACAGGGAAAGCAGAGGGGAGAGGGAAGGATTGGCCAACGAGTTGTTCAGTCTCAGTTGATCTCAGAAGTGGGATGGAAACTGTGACACCCACGTGGAGCAAATGAGGCTTTCAGCAGAGAGGCTTCTGTGAAATAAACTGGGACTTTTGACTAGGGGAGCAGTGATGTGACAAGAGGGAATGGCTTTAAGATAAAGAAGGAGGGATTTAGGTGAGATTTTAAGAAATTCTTGGCTGGGAGGGTGGGGAGGCCCTGGCACAGGTTTCCCAGAGAAGCCGTGGCTGCCCCATCCCTGGAAGTGTCCAAGGCCAGGCTGGATGGGGCTTGGAGCCACCTGGGACAGTGGGAGGTGTCGAGTTGGAACTGGATGGTCATTAATGGCCCTACCATCCCAAACCATCCTGTGATCCTGTGATTTTAGAGAAGCCTGTCAGGAGTAACTCTGCTCCCAGGATATTTCACATGCTCTGTTCTCCCTGAGCCACTGCTGAGCCCTCTAAAGGAGTGAGGCTTTAACTCCCAGCCTGCTGTGTCTCCCGAGTTCAGACATCTCCGCAGAAGATTAAGCAAGTTAGAGAAATGAGCTTTGATCCCTTTCTGCCAGCACAGGATTATTCCACATCACACCGGGTTTGAAGTTCATGTCTAATCCAGTTTTACACGTCTCGGGGGACTGGGCTTCTTATGGCTCCGTCTGCCTCTGATTTAGTGCCACTCACTTGATACTGAGATTCAATTTGCATTCCCATTCCTGCATCCCATTTCATCCCCGTGCCGTGTATGGAATGTCAGAGCTTGGTGGGATAAGGCTTCCAAAGGCACATGGATCGTTGTCGTCCCCGAGCTATTTTAGGTGCTCACTACACCCTCACTGGTGAGATACATCTTTAAGCCACGCTCTTGCAGACAGTTCTGGGGGATGTTGTGCAGGTTTTCAAGCTGTGGAACATATTTACATATGAAAAGGGCTTGGAGTGTCCAGCCTGGAATGTTGTGCATGGAAACAACTGGTGTGAAACAGGATTACAAGAGCCACGTGTGCAGAACTAATGCTAATCAAGGCAAGGAGGAGGCTCCTGTTACTGTTTTCCAGAGGTTTAATGGTCAATCCTGTTTTGTTTTTTGTTTTTTTTTTAATGGACTACATTTTATTTGTCGCATTTGTAAAGCCATAAGTTTTCTTTTTAATAAATATGTATTTTCAGGCTGAAAGAATCCTTGTCTGTGATCCTTTGAAGTGCTTTTTTATGGGCATTCAGCATTCCCAAGGTTTTCTCCTCACACACTCTGAGGATCAGGGTAACAGAGCAGCAGAGCAGTTCAGCCCATGAGCTCTTTTAAATCCCCAAACAATGCATTTAGAAATGAGTGTGTTTTGCTGGACTGACAAAATCTTGGTCAGAGTGGTGGGTTCACACCTGCATCACTCCTGGGGACCCTTCAGGAACTGCCTTCTGGAGCAGAAAGAACTGAATAGGCCAGAAATACATACACAATATGGTTAATACCCAAAAATGTGGTTTATAGGTCAGGAGTTAAAATGTCAGATTTTTAAAGGGGTCTATAATTTAGTGGGAAGCCCAAGAGATCCCAGAAGTGAATCCTCCTCTCTGTTCCTGCCCTGTGCCTCTGCTTTATACACACCTTGTGGTATTTAATTTTTCTTAAAGAGTGCAGCATTCAGAGAGTTTTTAACACTCTTGTAGCCTGGATGGCAGAAAATATCCATGTTTTTCCATGCTGAGTTGCTTGGACAGCCCATGCTATTCCTTCACTGGCAACAGCTCACTCAGAGCCCAAATCCATCCCAGTGCTATTTAATCACAGAATCAGAGAATGGCCTGGGTTGGAAGGGACCTTAAAGATCATCTCATTCCAACCCTCTGCCATGGACAGGGAACCATCCTCCTTCCTCAAAGCTGTTCTTGGCAGAAAAGTGCCATTAATCCTGATGGGAAGCAGCATCTTCAGGGATTTCACATCACCTGCTCAGCAAAGGTGGGTTTGGGATTGTGCTCCTGCATCCTAACAAAGCTTTGAGCAGACCAGAAGCACCTTCCATAAAAAAACTAAAAGGATTTTAAGCAAATCAGCGCTGGGAGGTCACAGGGCTGTCAGAGTGACTTATCTCCTCTCCCTTGGAAATGGCATTTGTGGAAGGTTGTGGTGGATGCTGCAGTCTGGGCCGAATCCTGTGGAAGGGCTCCAGGACATCCATCAGATGCCCTACTTGATCTAAAATGTTTGAGGGGTTTTTTTATTTTGTTTTCTGCTCATCACTATAGTAAAATGATTTTTATGCCCCCCGGGTGTTACCTGATTTTATAATCTTCCTATAATTAAATGTACAAATCTGCCTATGAGCTGGTGGGATGTTAAACCCTCACAAATGGGACCCTCTGTGCATTAACCTGTATTTGTGTTACTTTTATTCCTTCTGGCAGTAATTATCCTGGCTCTGGGCCTAGGATTAATCTATAAGATGCTGAACATTCTTGATTCTTTCCCCCCTTCTCTGTGGCAAACTCCTCTTATGCAGAGCAGGGCATTTTTAAAACCACTTCCTATGAAGTAGTTTAACTGTTACCCCTCTTAAGTGATTCACAGGAGGAGCCATGGCAGAGGTGAATTGATCCTGTGCCATGGATAGGGAGAGGAGGAATGATCCAGCCTCTCTTTCAGAGCCTGATGATGTTGCAGGGCCAAGAGACTTTAAGGGTTGAAATCTGAAAAGGTTGGAGAAGGGGCTGGAGCACCAGGAGCAGCTGAGGGATGGCTGGACTTGATGATCTTAAAGGTATTTTCTAACCTGAATAATTGTGTGGTTCTGTTATTTTGCCATGGTTTCAGAACTGTTGGGCTTGAGGACACAGTGCTACAAGATCCTTGAAGAAATCATGGGGGGTTTGTACCAATCTTAAAATACCTTGGGACATTTATTCGTTGTCTTGCCATGTGAGAATGAAGGGACATCAAAGAAAGGCACCAGGAGCTTTCTGGAAACGAGAGGGTGTTGTGTGTGAAGTGAGAACAGCCCTTGGCACGGGCAATGCACAGTTCCAGGCAGCTGGGGAAGGACAGTTCTGGTTACCCAGAGGTGGTACATCCCTAATTCCTGGAAACATTCAAGATCAGGATGAACGGGGCTCTGAGCAACAAGATCTAGTTGAAAATATTCACTGCAGGGGGTTGGAACTAGATGGCCTCCCAAAATATTCCCTGTCTCATGTCCTCTCCTCATGTGGAATGGATTACTGATCACCTTGCTCCATCCCTTTGTAACATCACATCCTTCTTCCCCTCTGTGGCACTGGGAAGGAAGCTGGGAAAGACTCGATGCTGGTGGAAAGACTGGGCTGGTGGAGCATCATTTGAGGGTGTTCCTCATGGCTGAGCTCCCCTTGGACACACAGCCAGCTCCAAACAGTGCTCCAGGTGGCCTCAACAAATCTGTAATTGGAATCTTCAGCCTTCCTGGAGCCCTGGATCGATGCAGCCCCATAGTCTTTGCTGCTGTGTCAGGAAAAGTGCCGTGGGCTGTAGCAAACATTTCCCATTGGGAATTTTTCCTTAGAAAACCTTTCTGGAGTCATTGATTTGCAGCGTGTCTGAGCCAAATTTAAGCATGGAGCCACACAGATCTGAATTTAGCCGTGCTGGCTGTTTTCCCTGGGAGGAGGGATCACAGGGATGGATTTGATTGCCTCGGAAAATTAGTGTTGATTTCAGTGAAGAATATTTTATTACAGTGTTTGCATTGGCATTGTCTATATGGGATAATGGCTGAGAGTTTCTTGTGTTTCCTGTGCTTGTGTGTATTTAATGATTTAATCTATTCCTTCTGAATACTGGCTTGGACCAAAAAAAAAAAAAAA
>WEIV01028666.1:476801-512506 GCA_013390005.1 Calyptomena viridis | reverse complement strand
ACAGTGGGAAGCTATTCCTCCTTGTCCTGTCACTCCATGTCCTTGTCCCAAGTCCCTCTCCAGCAGTTCTGGAGCCCCTTTAGGCTCTGGAAGGGGCTCTAAGGTGTCCCTGAATCCTTCTCTTCTCCAGGTGAACACCCTCAGCTCTCTCACCCCATCAATTTTATTTATTATATTTATTTATTAATGATATTTACTATCAGCCTGTTATTTCCACCCCTTGGTGTGGATTTCACTCTCTGGGTTAGTCTCACTAGTTTGAAGCTGGGGGCTGCTGGAGGGGTGCTCAGACTTCCCTCTGGCACATTTAGTGCCTGGAACAGCCCACAGTCACCTGCTTGGAGAGAAGTTGGAATTTCACAGCCCTTGGAACGCTGAAGCTTCTGCTTCAATTTTTAGGGTACACAAACAGCCTTTGCTTGTCCAAGTGCAGTTTTACAGGTCAGAAATAGTCCAGTGACAACACAATGCCCTGAAATGAGCTCTGGTAATTACTGATGCTCTCCAGAGAGGTCCTGAAGCCTCGTTAGGCACTGGCAGGTAACGAAGGCCTGTCTGCAGCACCAGCCCCTCTGGGAACAGGTCCCACCTCCCTGTAATTTGCAGTCCTGGAATATCCTGAGTTGGAGGGACCCACAAGGATCATCCAGTCCAACTCCTGGTCCTGCCCAGGACACCCCAACAATCCCACCAAGCTGAGAGCGTTGTCCAAATGTTCCTGGAGCTCTGGCAGCCTTGGGAAGTGCCCGTTCCCTGGGGAGCTGTTCAGTGCCCACCCACCCTCTGGGGGAAGAACCTTTTCCTGAGATCCTTCCCTGCCACATCTCCAGCTGTTCCCCCTGGTCACAGAGAGCAGAGACCGGTGCTGCCCCTCTGCTTCCCCTCATTAGGAAGCGCAGGATCCAGCACGGATCTTTCCTGGTTTACAAATGTGAAATGAGTTGACAAAGCTACTGTCCTTTAATCCTTGTTTTCCCCTGCCTGAGCCCTCAACACCCCCTCAGGCTCCTCCAATCCCCTCAGGCACCATCTCCACACTGGGAAGGTTTTCCTGCCCACGGGACCGAATGTTTCCTGCACGTGTGGGGTGAGCCAGGGAGGGTTTAATGCCATCAGGCAGCTCAATCCACTTCAATTTTGGCTCTGATTTGCAAATATCAAGGCAGGTAAGGGTTGCTGCTGCAAGTCCTGTGTCTGGGAGTCTGTGTGTCTGTGCTGCAAGCTCAGCAGCTCTGTGTTTTAACCTGTCTGTGCTTATGGCTCGGAAATTTTCCCTCATCTCCCTTCTCCGGCATCACTCCAGGCCACGGGGAGTTTTGGATCAAGAGGAAATACCTTCAGACAGTAATGAAAAAGGCTGCGTGGTGCTAAAGCTGCTGTTGGCTGCTCATAAATTCAGAGCTGGACCTGTTAAACCAGGCTGAGTCTGGCACCAGGGGAACCAGTGGAATCTAATAAAGGTATTTCAAGCACACAAGTTTGGCCACTTAAAATAATAATGATATGCTGGAGCTAACGAGAGTGAGGCAGTAGTTGATGGGATGTGCATCCAGGTCTNCTTTACAGCAGCATATTCCTGGATGAGGAGAACCAGCCAGGCTGTGTTCCCTCAGCACCTCCCTGAGCAGCTCTCCTTTATGAGAGGTTGAGAAGCACAAGCAGAGGACCCAGATGACCCATCATTGTCATCCACTGACTCCAGAGCCTCTCCATGGGCAGCACAAGGGCTCCTTTCTGGCATTTATGTCTCCCAAAGCTGCCTGAAGGAGGTTGTTTAAACAGCAGTGGTTTGAACCGTGCTCTTGACATAATTGTTCTCCATCTGCAGCCCAAATACCAGCCTCTCCTCTGAACTGAATGACTCTCATGGTTAGTCTGATGCTTTCAAGGTGCAGTCGTTCCCTTTGTAAGCACCTGTGACATTTGGAGCTGCCCAGCCTGATTCCTACTGGAGGTATCCAGTGTGCACCAGACCCTGTATGAGAAGCAGTGTTTATAGAGGCATAATGTGGACACTGGGGTAGAGGCTGGATGTGAGGTATGAAATTATTTAAATTAGATATTAGGAAGAAATTCTTCCCTGTGAGGGTGGGGAGGCCCTGGCACAGGTTATTCAGGAAAAATGTGTCTGCCCCATCCCTGGAAGTGTTTAAGGCCAGGTTGGATGGGGCTTGGAGCAACCTGGGATAGTGGAAGGTGTCCCTGCCCATGGCAGGGAGTCAGAACTAGATGGTTTTTAAGGTCTCTTCCAACCCAAACCATGCTGTGATAAATAAGTTGCTCTGTAAACTACAAATGTGATCATTAAATGAATCTTCTTTTTTTTTTTTAAAGTGAGTTTTGGAACCTTTTGATGTGGGAACAGTTGCATCGTGTGATTCCGTGGCCACAAAAAATGCGCTTTTTACTTTCAAAAGGAAAATCTCAAACCTGAGGAGAAATTCCCAGGAGGGAAGTTTAGCAGCTTTCAAAGTGTTCTGCAGCTCTATTTCTTTGTGTGTGGGCAGGGAGATTTCTCTCCCCTCAGAACAGGCAGGCTCCTCTCCCTACAATCCCTGTGGGCTTTGGCGTAGCCTCCAGACCTGTGATCCCTTCTGGTGGTGTGTGAACTCACCTGAACCATGGGGAGCCACCAACACTGGGATCCAGCTCGACAACGAAAATTCACAGTACTTCCTTAATTCTGGGGATATCTGGGGGTTTCCTGGTGTTCAGGGATCCCAAACATACCATGCTCAGGGTCCACCTGAGAGCTGCAAAGGGTGTAGAGCAGCTTGGGGAGATGCTTGGCTGTGGTTGAAGCATCTCTCGTGATCCAGGCCACAGCCTGGGGACTTCTAGGCCTGGTCTAAACAGCTGTTCCCCACTCCTTGCCTTTCCACGTGCTGCCTTTTCCAATAAATAAATAAACACCTCTTCCTGGGGTGAAATTCTCAAAGGCTTCTGTCATCAAAGAGAACCAGCAGTGCCGGCCAGGATGGTAGGAAGAAGAATTCCCTGGTGTTGTCCTGTGCAGCCGCTCCAATTCCCAGTTCCACAGCTCCAGTCAAGTGGATTAAGACATGAGGGCGTGTGGGACTTGGGGCTGGTGTGTTGCTGCCAAGAGAAGAGGCCTGACAGCTGTGCAGATGGCACATCAGAGCAGCTGTGCTGCCCCTGCTGCACCTCCACCGTTCCCAGTCTGCCAGAGGCAGGACAGGCCGTGGTGTCCAGGCTCCTCTCCGTGGTGAGGTGGAATCCTCAGCCTCTTGGAGGAGAGTGGCAGCAGCTCCAAAGTGCTCCTCACAGCTTGGAAACGTTGCTGATTCCTTCATTAGATCACAGAGTTGTTAAGGTTGGAAAAGCCCTTTGAGATCATTGAGTCCAACGACCCCCCAGCACTGCCAAGGCCACCACTGACCCGTGTCCCCAAGTGCCACATCCACAGGGATTTTAAATCCCTCCAGGGATGGGGACTCCCCACTGCCCTGGGCAGCTGTTCTATTGCTTGACCACCCTTTCCATGAAGAACTTTTTCCTAATATCCAACCTAAACCTCCATTGGCACATCTTGAGGCTGATTCCTCTTGTCCTGTCCCCTGTTCCCTGGGAGCAGAGCCTGACCCTATCTGGCTCCACCCTCCTTTCAGGGTGTTGGAGAGAGCCAGAAGGTCCCCCCTGAGCCTCCTTTTCTCCAGGCTAAACACCCCCAGCAATGTTGGAATAGATACTGGATTATGTTAGGATTTATCAGGCTCCAGCTGAGTTTTCAAGAGATCACAGACTGTGCCCCAGAGCCAAAGCCAGAGCAAGTGGAGCTGTCAGGGAGCTGCCAGGTGGATTTTGGTCCCTGTGGTCCCTTCACTCCCAGGATTTCTTGATTCTGAGGCCTCTGGGGACAATATCACTCACTAATGCAATTTGAGACCCATCACTCAGCAAAGCCCTGTGGGAATCCAGCACCAACTTGCTCCCACCTTTGCTGAGCCCGGTGCTTTTGCTGCAACGGGGACTGCTGTGCTCAGGTGCTTGTTCCCATCTCTGCCTTGCACCAGAAGGTTTGTTTTCAGTGAGGAGAAGCCGTCGTGCGTGATGAGACCCCAGCTGCCCTCACCACCAGCACGCCATCCTTTGTCCTGCTGAGGTCCCAAATGAGGCACCTCCAGAGGACACAGAGGCAGGAGAGGAGAGGGATCAGCTGAGGAAACCTCCCGGAGTGGGAGCTGTGTGTGAGTTTAGGGTCAAGTAAGGATAGGAAAGAGGCGCTCAGCCAGGCTGGGAATGTGCTCATCTCCTCCCACGCCTACACGTAGGAGTCTGCTCCGGGGAGAGGAACCACTGCAGCCTCCACAGGCTGCCTGAAGATTTCTCCATGAGCTGCAGTGGGAGCCTGGAGAGGGGGCTTGGGTGGCTGTCTAGCCTGTGACCATGCCTAGGAATTACATCTGCTGGCCTTGGTGAAGCCTCATCCACAAGGCACCATCCATGCCCAGAGAAGCTGTGGCTGCCCCATCCCTGGAAGTGTTCCAGGCCAGGTTGGATGGGGCTTGGAACAACCTGGTCCTAGTGGATGATTTTCCTGCCCATGGCAAGGGGTTGAAGCGAGATGATCTGTAGGGTCCTCCCCCAACCCAGGACATTCCATGATTCCATGATGGATTTAGGTGGCAGAGCAATGTGCTACCACTCCAACATGGGGGTTTGGTGCAAAGCTGGGAACATCCCATGAAAACCATGCACAACCCGTTACCTCACAGGCTCCCCAGGGTTTGGGGAACCACCACTGAGCCTCACAGTGAGGGAGAGATGTGGGGGAAGCAAGTCCCAAGTGGGAGTTTGTTTTTGTGCCAACACTGAATTCCAAAGGAGCCGTGAGTGCAGAGACAGCTGAACGACGGCCCAGCCTCCGCTTTCCTTTTACACCGGGAATTACTTCCACTAAAAGGGCTGGTTTGCATTTTTATTTAATATTAATTTCCCACTTAACAGTGCCACTCATGGTGCTCAAATACACAGTGTGATTATTCCCATCTGAGGATGAAATTCCAGGCTGGGCATTACACTTTCCTGAGACAGAAGTTCCTGCCTGCTTAGTTTGTGGGCAGGAACAGCTTTTTCCATGTTGCTGGGACAATGAGCACTGAATAGAGGATAAAATACTTTACTGGGTCCTGGGACATATGGATCAAGCATTCAGCTACCTACTAACCTCCTGCTAAGCTTTTGGGAACAAGATCTGTTGCCTCTCAGATGTTTGTGCTCTGTCTGGCACAGCAGGGCAGTCTGGGTATTATTTTTATAGCAGTGTTAAATAACTCTGTCTACAGGGTTTGGGAGGTAGGAGGAAAAGGACTATCAAGGCCCTTTTAAGTGTGACTTGGTGGTTTATCTGTACTCAGAGTCTCGTAACACAGGGGATGTTGTGTGATCCTGCAGCCTCATGTGTTGCTCCATCCACCCCCAGAGCTGCCTCTCTCTGGTGTCCTGGTGTTGGACAGATCCCTCCTACAAACAGGCTGAGAGAGCTGGGGGTGTTCAGCTGCAGGAGAAAAGGCTCTGGAGAGAGCTGAGAGCCTCTTCCAGAGCCTAAAGGGGCTCCAAGAGAACTGGAGAGGAACTTGGGATGAGGGATGGAGGGACAGGACAAGGATGAATATCCCTAAGTTGAAGGAGGGTATATTTAGATCAGATATTAGGAAGAAATTCTTGGCTGTGAGGGTGGGGAGGCCCTGGCACAGGTTGTCCAGAGAAGCTGTGGCTGCCCCATCCTTGGAAGTGTTTTAAGAACAGGTTGGATTTGGAGCAGCCTGGGATAGTGGAAGNGCTGCCCCATCCTTGGAAGTGTTTTAAGAACCCCAACCCTTTGGAGCAGCCTGGGATAGTGGAAGGAGTCCCTGCCCATGGCAGGGGGTTGGAACAAGATGGTCTTTAAGGTCCCTTCTCACCCAAACCATCCTGTGATTCCATGATGATTCTAAAATAAACTGTTTCCCATTGCAGGGATACACTGGCCTTTATTTTTAGAAAGTGTTACTTCAAATGGGTGTGATCCCAGAAACCTGTGCTCCATCTCAACTTCACTCCCTCAATTCAGGTTATCACAAATATTAATTGAAGAACTCTGATTGTGTTTTGTGCCCCCATTCCTTCCAACCCTTTTCCATTTAACTGCTTGTGGAGCTGGAAAACACAGTGGTGGATACTGGGCAGCCACCCATTATCCTGGAAAACCTGTAACTTTATTTTACTTTAAACACACTCTCCTGTTTTAAATTGAGCACAGTCCTAGATGAAAACTTCATTAGGTGGTGCCTCTACTAACGAAGCACCTTTAGCAGAGAGAAAATGACTTGCACAAAGCTTCCCATCCCATCCTGAGGCAGCTGTGCCACACCACTCCCAACCACCGACCTTCCTGCTCTCCTGTCCCACTTCACAGCTGGTCCCAACATGGGAATAACAATTCCTGCAGCACTCACAGCCTGTTCCTGTCCCCCAAGCTCTGCAGCATCTGAGGGTGGATGTCCAAAAGCTCTCAAAGTGCTGACTTTGAACCGGCTGCTGTTCCCTTTCTGCTGGGAGCTGTCCTGTCACACAGGCTTGGGAAACAAAGCAAGGACAAGCCAGGTGGGGGATTGGCTCAAAAAAGCCTCTTGTGTTTGCTTGAAAGGCAAAATGATGTCATGGAGGAAAAGTGAAGGCATGACAAAGCTCCTTGACACCCGAGTTTAGGAATTTAATTGTATAAAATTAAATTTGCCGCTCCCAAATCCTGTGTCGTGGTGCTGTGGTGTCAGAAAGGAGAGTGTGGAGAGTCCAGAGCATCATTCAGAGGTTTTCTAACTCTACCTGGGGGTGTCCCTGTGCATCACCATGGTCCCTGCCTTGGGGTGTCCAGCACAGGGTTCACAACACTTGTGCAAATGAATTAGAATGTCCTGAAAAATAAGACGAACACAAGGAGTTTTGGCACAACCTGGGATAGTGGAAGGTGTCCCTGCCCATGGCAGGGGGCTGGAACAAGATGATCTTTAAGTTCCTTCCAACCCAAACCATTCTGTGATGCTATGAGGTCTTGGGGCAGGTCAGTAAGGAAGGGATGAGCTTAATTAGAGAGAAAATTCTAATCAGATGTTGAGTTTTCTGGCTGCTGATTGCAATGGGGATGTGGCCCTAAATGAAGAAATGCATCACACATTTTAAACCTCCTATACAAGAATTTCTGCAGGGAGGATAATAATGGCACAAGCTCCACAAAGTACAAGGAGGCAAGTGAACTCCCACGGACACCAGAGAACAAGGGAAGAAAAAGAAGGGGGAAAAAAACCATCTGGTTTGGAGCAGAACTGACTCCTGGAAATACTCCAGCCTTTGGAAATTGGTAGGCTTCTGGTTCTTGATGGATCCCTCATGGAGCTTAACAAAGACTGGAATATAAAGATATGTTAATACCTTTTCTTTGCCTCTGTTGTGGTCTATGAGACTTTACCCTCAAGCCTAAAAATAGGGATAATTGATGTGATCCTAACCCAAGGGAACACACCAGCTGACTGCACAGATTATAAACCTTTCTCCTCAACACCTGCAGGTCATGGGGTGACATGCAAAGAGGGTGTTTTCTGAGTGCTGCCCCCCTGATCCTCCTGTGTGATGAAACAGCAGCGGGTGGTGGGAGCGGGGGATGGAAGGACCAATTTGGGAACCCGTTGGCTGTCAGGAGAGGCACTCTGGGGATGGATTTCAGGGAGCTGTCAGGAGAGGCACTCTGGGGATGGATTTCAGGAAGCTGATACCTTGTCTGGAGGTCAGCTCACAGCCGTGGGCTGCTGTGGAAGGTAACCATCCACAAGGGAAGGAGATGGCTTTTCTATCTGAATTTAAGGTGTCTTAAACTACCCACTGCTGCCTTCTGGCTATAGATGCAACCAGTGCAGATTCCAGCTGAAATTCCCTCTTAGTTACAAAACTAAAGGCTGGCAGCACGTCCTTTGCAAGAGGTGTCCACCCCTGAGGTTCATCTCCACCTTTGTCTGTGTCCTTCCTCTATGAGGACACAGCCTCAAGCTGCACCAGGGAAGGCACAGGTTGGATATCAGGAGGAATTTTCACATGGAAAGGCTTGTCAAACATTGCAAGGGGCTGCCCAGAGAGCAGTGGAGTCCCCATCCCTGGAGGTGTTCAAGGAATGACTGGATGTGACACTCAGTGCTCTGTTCCAGTTGACAGGGTGGTGATGGGTCACAGTTTGGAGTTGATGATCCTGGAGATCTTTTCCAACCTTAATGATTCCATGACTCTGTGAAAGAAGACACCTCCACCCGTGTCCTCATAGTAGGGGTGTCCTTTGTTGCCTCTGAGAACCACTGGAATGGTCTTAAATCCTGTGTTCAGGCATTTGCTGATGACAGGGTGATGTTTTCTCTTTAATCAGTGCCAGTGGAATCAGAACAAGGACTTTGTGATGTAGAAACAACTGTTTGCAAGGAGCCTTTGTGAGGGAAGAGTTTCTCTGTAGGGCCCTGCTGGTCACCAGTGCCTGGCTTCAACTGGGATCTTGGATGGGGAGATCTGTCATGGATTAGGTGACAGGACACAGAGGACTGGCTTCCCACTGCCAGAGGGCAGGGAAAGATGGGATATTGGAAGAAAGTCTTCCCTAGGAGGGTGGTGAGGCCCTGGCACAGGTTTCCCAGAGAAGCTGTGGCTGCCCCATCCCTGGAAGTGTCCAAGGCCAGGTTGGAGCAACCTGGGATGGTGGAGGGTGTCCTGGCAGAGGCAGCCAGTTTGGGAACACAAAAATGGGCATCAGGAGGACTCATGGCTGCAAAGAGGACACTGCTCCATGCCTGGACCATCCTACAGCTGGGATGAAGATCAGCAGTGACCCAGCCAGCCACAGGGGTGGAGATCTTAAACCTCTTCTGGGCAGAGTCCTCATGCACAGAGTAACTGTGTCTTCATTATGTCTGGGAGATGCTATTGAAAAATTAATAATGCACTTACAGGCCTTAGTTAAGGAGCCTGCTCTGGGCAGGGAGAGAACATCCCAGCTGACAGGGCCTGGAAACCTGGAGAGCCAAGTCTTGCTTGCTCTTTATTCCCTTTTATTTAGCATCTATATTTAATGCTTTGCCTCTTTCAATGCCTTTGCAAATATGAATGAATTAATTGGGGAGTTACTGGGTGCACATAACGAGGAGAGCCCTGCTAATTAGTCATGGTGAGGTGATGATGGATCTCAGTTCAACAGGCTGCTCCAAGTGCTCATGTTAATCCCCTCTTTCCAAGTTCTGGTTTCAACTACACTCCACTGATGGGGGAAATCCAGGATTCAGCAAAAATTCCTTCAGAAAGGTTTTTCTTTGAAAGGAGAAGCAGAACCTCCATGCTCTAGAAAGAGAAATTACATTGATGTGTTTAATTTCCTGATTTAAGTAATTTTAAACTCATCCTTTTTTCCTTCCTTTCCCTTTTTCTTTTTTTTTTTTTTTTTGAGCCTGATCAGATAGACAGCATTAAAAATATACCTGCCTGGGAATGTCTCCCTAATTAATTGCATTGCAGCAAGTGAGGCCATTTCAATAAATCCTCCATGCACATTTTAGATCTTAATCAAGTGGTAACATACTTGTCAGTGCATTGCAGTGAGCAGGGTAATTCCACCCCTGTTGGAATAAGGCTTATTCCAAGGAAGTGATGAATGAATTAGGAGTTGCAGGTCATTTGGTCACTGCAGTCACTGTGGGGTGAGTGTCTGGTTTGCATCCATGACTAAGAGAGTTTTCCGAGTGTCTTCCCCTGCTGGATAACTTCTCACCTCTCATCCATCCAAAATCTCCCTGCAATATTGGTGGGAACATGGTAGAGCAGGGAATGGATGTAGGGGGAAATTAGGTTGCTTTTGCTCAGTTTTCCTGAATTTGTGGCCACCCTTCAGACGTACAAAAATTGATGAGAACTGAGCTTGCCTTCTCCATCATCGTGGCTTCAACTTGCACAATGCTTGAGAAGGCTCTGGAGTGACCTTATTGCAGCTTTCAAGTACCCAAAGGGGCTCCAGGAGAGCTGGAGAGGGACTTTGGGCAGAGCCTGGAGGGACAGGACAAGGGGGAATGGCTTCAGACTGCCAGACAGACAGGTTAGATGGGATATTGAGAAGGAATTCTTGGCTGGGAGGGTGGGGAGGCCCTGGCACAGGTTGCCCAGAGAAGCTGTGGCTGCCCCATCCCTGGAAGTGTCCAAGGCCAGGCTGGATGGGGCTTGGAGCCACCTGGGATAGTGGAAGGTGTCCCTGCTCATGGCAGGGAGGTAGAACAAGATGAACTCTAAGGTCCTTTCCAACCCATCCAACCTGTGATGCTTTTCTATGGTTCTGCACTGGTCACCTGTGGATAATTCAGTGAGTTTGACCCTTGGAACAACCAGAATTGCTCATAATACCCCTTGTCTCTTTTGTATCTCTGAATGGACACCTCCAGTGTTCCCTCGTGGCCTTGATGGGCAACCCTGCAGCATCTCCCCATCTTCAAAGATGTGAGGCTGAGAACTTTGCCTTCCTTGCACTGGAACTCAGTAGATACCTGAGGTTTGAGGGTGGCACTGTATAATTTAGCATTGGTGGTGTAGTCTTCTATGATCCCAGGATTCTTTCATTGCTCCAGGACTTTCAGAGTCCTCTCTCCTTGTGCTGCTGAGTTTCCTCCAGCCCTTTAGTTTCATATGATGTGTTGCCCTCAGCTTCCTGTAGCAGCAGAAATAGGGTTGAGTTGCACGGTACCAAAAGAAGCCAAACCAATCAAAAGTAGCCCAAATAAGAAATAAAAGGAAATTCCAGATCGGAGTGTCTATTCTTGATTCCCTTGAGGAAGAACTTCTTTCCTGTGCAGTGACCACACAGTGGAACAGGTTGCCCAGAGAGGCTGTGGAGTTTCCCCCACTGGAGATATTCCAGAACTGCCCGGGCACAATGCTATGCCATGTGCTCTGGGATGTGCCTGCTTGAGCAGGGAGGTTGGATCACTGACCCCACTGGTGGTCCCTTCCAACCTCACCCATCCTGTATCCCCTGGCTTTGCTCTTGCCTTCCTGAAAGGGCAGTTTTCCATGATCTTTCTCTATAGTTGCAGGTTGAATATTCTGCTCCTACTCGTTTGTGATCCTGCTCCCAAGTCCAAGTGCCTTATCCAGCAGTACAGACATCTCTCTTTTTGCTGCTTTGCAGAGCCAGCCAGCAGTCTGCCTAATCTGGAGTTCATGCCCGAAATCCCAGCTGGGACCTCTAAGCCCAGAAGAAATCAGTCTCTGGTCCCATCCTTCTCCTTCCTGCATCCTTTTCTCTCCTGCCATCCCAGCAGCAGGAATTCCTCTCTGACTCTGCAATTTTTGCCATGAAGAGACCATCAACCCCCTTCCTGGGTGCTTTCCCTCTGAACACCTCCACTGACCCCTTGGATTCTCCTTTCCCAGCTCCCGTGGCCCTTCCATCCCCTCTGAGATGCTGTCTCAGCTTGCTGCCCAACAGGCTGGTGGTGATGCTCTGTAGCCTCCCGGGAATTCCATGGGATTGGGTCCATCCTCAGCACCAAAATGTTTGCACACAGCCCCCGTGGATGCCGGGGAGATGCTCTGCTGGAGGCGAACGTGGCCAGCACACATCGGCTGCCACACGCTCCTCCGGCATCAGGCTCCGATAATCCCCGGTGCCTTTAAACGTGCTGCACATCAAAGCCGAGCGGTGCCGAGGAATTCCCTCTTCCCGCCTCCCAGCCCTCGCTCCCTCCTTTTTTCGTTCAAATTTTAGGAGCTGGAGAGCGGATTGCCGCTGACACAGATTTGTAGCCGTCTCCATGGCTACAGAGACGGGCGAGTTGTATGTGGAGCGTGTTCATTGTTAAGTTTCTGGTTTCAGTGAGGTCACTGGATGGTTTCTCTCCTTTTTTTTTTTCCCCTCGGCTCTGAGATACCCTGGAGAAGGATGAGAGCTGGCAGTGCCCCTGCTTCTCCAGGCCTGCTCCCTTGCTGCATCCCTGCTGCCCTCCTGGAAAGCACTGGGAACCAGCCTCCAGTTTGGGAAGCTTTGCTGGTTTTAACCCCTTGTTCCCATTCCTCCAGGTATTTGGCTCATGTGCAGCTCAGCAATTCCCACTGCTCCCTGAATTTCAAAGGACATCCCATATTCTCTCTGAGGAGGCAGGATACAGCATTATCCATGTCTTGCAGGGAGAAGAGGGACACAGCCAGTGGTTTTATGGAGTTTGTGGCATCGCTGGTGTTCGAAAAGTTTTTGGCCTTACACTTCAACCTCCTCCATCAGGGAAGGTTTAGATTAGATATTAGGAAAAATTTCTTCCTGGAAAGGGTTGTCAAGTATTGGAATGGGCTGCTCAGGGAAGTGGTGGAGTCACAATCCCTGGAATTCTTCACAAGAGGTGTGGATATGGCACTTGAGGACATAGTGACAGGGTGGTGGTGCTGGGTTGATGGTTGGACTTGGTGATCTTGGAGGTCTTTTCCAACCTTAACAATTCCATGACAATATGATTCTTTTCTCATCTTGAGAAAAACACCACACCTCCACAAAAATATTTGTTTAAAATGAGGTGGAATTTGGTATTAGGATTAACAGGGCTCGGAGCCACCTGGGATAGTGGAAGGTGTCCCTGCCCATGTCAGGGGGTGGAATGAGATGGTCTTTAAAGGTCCCTTCCAAAAACTATTCTGTGATTCTATGATTTGACTTTCTCCTTGTCCTATGAATGTTACACATCCATATTGAATATACTTTGAAAGCCTGAAGAATTACAAGCCTTGGTGTGATTTTTGAGGTTTTCCTGTGCAGGGCCAGAGCTGGACTCGATGTTGGTCCCTTCCAACTCTGAATATTCTATTATTCTACAAGATCAGCCAGTATTTCTTGCCTTTAAAACTGCAAAAACAAACATTGGGATATTCTTCAAACAAATACCACCTCTGCTGGTGTCACTGACGTCCTTTTTTTTGGCTGCAGAGGGAAACCAGGGAAAGATGGTACATTTGAACTCCAGTACCCTGTGCTACTTTAAATGCCTGACATCAGCAGGTCAGCTGGAGCCTGGCTGAAACCCCCCTGGGTGTGCTAATTGAATTAAACTCCTTCCTATAAAGCATTGGACTCCATAGGTCAATGTGCAATGGAACACGGAGCCGTAATTGAGGTATTCACTCACTCATGTGAATGCTGGAAGGACTCGTCTGACTGATGGACCATCCAATGTGCTGCTTCAGGAAGGATTTGCCTGACATTTCAGGCCCACCAGGTTTTTTAGGGATGGTCTTCATGCTTCTTACACAGTCTAAGTTCCCATTATCTCATTCCCTTGTTTGTAGCTTCATTCAAAATGTGTCTTATCTCGTGTGTTTGAAAATTAAATACAATTTTTTTTTCTCACTAGTGGTGGAGACTCACATCAGTTTGTCACTTAAGCACTGTGTGGAGGGGACAGCCTGCACTGTCCTGCTCTGATTTACCCAAGGAAGCAATTTATCCTTCCTTTTTCAGTGTTTGCACCTTTCAAAACAATGAGTAGTTCCCAGAGCTGCTCTTAGTAGAAATGAAGAAGCAGCTGAGCAGGGGAGAGATAAAATCCCATCAGGGAAATAAGCAATAAATAAGCAATAAAGCCCCTCACTGGAGACTTGGTTCTGGTTGGGGGTCTGCAGGATTTGAAGGATTTTGGGTGGATTACCCCAAACAGCAGCATTTCCGTGTTCCAGCATATTGAGATTCCTTCTGTTTTGGGGGAAAAAACACCGTGTTTCTGACCAGGGTGGGTGTGATGATCAGAGAGGGAGTGATATTAGTCTGGGAATGGACCACTCACAAGAAAAGCAGGAGGGCTGTGGACATGAGCAGGAAAACCAGATGGCCACTCTCTTGTCCCTGGAGCAGCTCAGAGCTGAGGGTGGATAAAACCCCACTTGTCACCAGCAGAAAGCCCAGGATCTTGTCCATTTTTTGTCCTTTTGTCACTACTTGTAGGCTACAAAAAGGTCATATTATAAGGACAAATCCAGTCCCCAGTCTTAGGGAAAGGCTGTTATTACTCCAAAGCAAAAACAATAAAGTCAAATAATACCAGACTTTGCAGGAGTCCCTCTGCACAGAGAGCTCGAGAGGCTTTGCTGTCTCCCTGGGAAAGAAATTACAGTCTGGGGGTTAACTCTTCTGCTTGAGTAATTTTTCAGGGTTGATTTTGGCTTTGCTGTGGAATATCCCATCAGATTTTTTTTTGTTTGCCTGCTGACATTTTAATAAAAAAATTTTATTTCATGTCTAAAATACTTAAAAAATAATTGGGAAGGAAAGCAAAGGGATAGATTTTCATCAAGTATCTCATTTTCCTAAGGATATTTGCTGGGAAAATATTTTTTTTTCTGAGAAAGTCTGTGTGCTCCAGGAGTTTAGGATGAGCACTCATTCACAGGAGAGAGAAGTGGAAACACAAAGGGTTTGCACGAGTTCAGGCTCACCCAGAACAAAAAGCAGGAGGCTCCAGCCTGCTCCAAAGTGGAGGCACCAGCACATGCCCCATCCCAGGAGAAAAGCTGAAACCAGGTGCTTTCCCAGAGGCTGCTGCTGCTGTTTGTGCTCTTTGGCATCTTCTTGCAGTGTGGAATGCCAGAGATGGTGATTCCACCAGCCTGTGCCAGTGTTAACAAACTTTCCTGTGAAGAAATTGTTCCAAATATCCAAGATAAACCTCCTCTGGCTCAACTTCAGGCTGTTTCCTCTTGTCCTGTCACTTGTTACTTGGGAGAAGAGACCAACACCCAAAACACCCAAAACAAAACTCCAAATGAAACACCAATATGAAACAACCTCCCCTCCTTCCCCTGGCTTAAAGCCCTCCATCTGTCACAGCTGGATTGGAGGAAAACACCAGAAATTTGACAGCAGGTTTTAAGGTATCCTGGGAGTGATTCATCCCATCAGTTTGGTGTCCATCAGTTTATGTTGCTCACAAGGCAGTGCCACCCCCTTAGAAAGAGCTGGTGGAGTGCACTCACTTCCCAGGGCCTGCCAAAATCACCTCGTGTCTTCCTGCATGGGCTGAGCTTCCCTGAGCTCCCTACAGCTCCAAGTTTGGATTCCTAACGTTTTGCCAGGATGCACTGGAGCTTTTCTAGCACCACCACTCAGAATGAAGTTAAAGTGATGGTGCAGTTGTGCTCTTGCTGTCTGTGTGTTCACCCAACAGGGATGGAATTGTCCTCTGAAACCACAGCCTGGCAGGTGCTGGTGCTGGAGGCTGACACCTGATTTGGGAGGAGGATTCTGTTTGGCTTCTGTACAAGGAAATCCAGCCCTTTTCAACTTGAGGATTAGACCAAACAGTTGCCAGTCCTCTAAATGCAGTAAGTGCTGATTTGGTGGTTTTTTTCATTTGCTTCATGCACCCAAAATATTATCCCTCCTCTGGCTATCCTTGGGAAGCCTTCAAGGAGGTTCAAAATACAAATGTGAAGGCTGTAATATTAAATGTGCCCTCAGGATTGACTCGAAGCCTTTCAGATGTGTTGTGGAGCCAGGGCAGGAGACTCAGAACTAAAACTGTAGCACTCACACAGTGGAAGTTCTTGTTGCAGAGCCCCAGGGGATGTGAACCACAAGTTGCCTGGTGAAGCCCAGAGAGTAATCACAGCATCAGGGAATGGTTTGGGTGGGAAGGGACCTTGAAGACCATCTTGTTCCACCCTCCTGCCATGGGCAGGGACACCTTCCACTATCCCAGGTTGCTCCAAGCCCCATCCAACCTGGCCTTGGACACTTCCAGGGATGGAGCAGCCACAGCTTCTCTGGGCAACCTGTGCCAGGGCCTTCCCACCCTCACAGGGAAGAATTTGTTTCCTAATAGCCCATCTAAACCTTCCCTCTTTCAGTTTGAAGCCATTCCCCATTGTCTTGTAAATGATCTTGTAAATATCATCCCCATGATCTTGTAAATATCCTTCTTCATCTTCCCTGGAAGCTCCCTTTGGACACCCCTGCACAGCATTATTTAGTGGGAAGGAACACAAGGAACTCAGAGCACATCAGATTGACCCAGGGCAGCTAGAACAGTTCCCAGCCACCCTCAGGGGGTTGGGAAGAGCCTCATATCCAGGGATTGGATATTAAAAAACAAAATCTCCACTGAAAAGTGTGATCAGGAATTGGAACAGGCTGCCCAGGGCAGTGGTGGAATCACCATCTCTGGAGTGCTCAAAAACTTGTTGATGTGGCACTTGGGGACCTGGGGCAGTGGTGAATGTGGGGATGGTGAGGGAAGAGTTGGACTCGATGATCTTGAATGATCTCGATCTTTGAATCTTATGATTTGAGGAGGGATTTGATTTCTGGACAATGGATGTTGTTCCCTCTGGGTACACTGAGCCCTCTGCTCTCCCTGCCTTGCCTGGCAGGCTGGAATGACTTCAGACTTCCAGGAAGCTGTGGTGGGACTCTTGGGGTTGTCCTGTGCAGTTGGACTTGATGATCCTTGTGCATCCCTTCCATATATAGAATTCNCTTGAATGATCTTGATCTTTGAATCTTATGATTTGAGGAGGGATTTGATTTCTGGACAATGGATGTTGTTCCCTCTGGGTACACTGAGCCCTCTGCTCTCCCTGCCTTGCCTGGCAGGCTGGAATGACTTCAGACTTCCAGGAAGCTGTGGTGGGACTCTTGGGGTTGTCCTGTGCAGTTGGACTTGATGATCCTTGTGCATCCCTTCCAATCCAGGATATTCTATGATTCTATGAAGGTGAACCCTCACTAAACCTCTGAATCTCGTGGCATCAAGGACATTAATATCATCATTTTGGAAAGACCCCAAGCAAAGCGGGTCATTCTACAGATAAATTAACTTTTCCCCCCATCACATTTCCATGGGATTTCATCGCTTATTCCTGCAGACTCATCTTTGTGGTGCAAGCTGAAGGCAGGTAAAGCCTGGCTTAGTGTAGCCACACTGGTTTGGCTGTGTGCAGGTTCCTACTGTTAAAACTATTAAAGGAAAAAAAGAGGAAATGTCCTCAAGTTGTACTATAAGAGGTTGGATATTAGGAAAAATTTCTTCCCTGAAAGGGTTGTCCAGCCCTGGCACAGCTGCCCAGGGCAGTGGTGGAGTCCCCATCCCTGGAGGGATTTAAAATCCCTGTGGATGTGGCGCTTGGGGACATGGGTCAGTGATGGCCTGGGCAGTGCTGGGGGGTTGTTGGACTCAGTGATCTGAGAGGGCTTTTCCAACAGGAGTGATGCTATGATTCTCCTCTAGAGACAGGCTGGGAGAGCTGGGGGCTATTTATCCTGGAAAAGAAAAGACTTTGGGAAGACTTTGGAGCCCCTTCCAGAGCCTAAAAGGGCTCCAGGAGAGCTGGAGAGAGACTTGGGGCAAGGGATGGAGGGACAGGACAAGGGGGAATATCTTTAAACTGCCAGAGGTCAGGGAGAGATGGGGTATTGGGAAGAAATTCTCGGCTATGAAGGTGTTGAAGCCTTGGCACAGGTTGCCCAGAGAAGCTGTGGCTGCCCCATCCCTGGAAGTGTCCAAGGCCAGGCTGGATGGGGCTTGGATCAACCTGGGACAGTGGAAGGTGTCCCTGCCCATGGCAGAGGACTTGGACTGGATGACTTTGAAAGGCAATTTCCAACCCAAAGCATTCCATGATTCTATGATTCTCCTTATTTTGCAATACTTGTGCCTGTCATTTCTTTGGGATTAGGATAATTTGGAGCAGGAACATCCCCTGCCTACGTGTGTGGACTGAATGGCTACTTTTGCCTTCAGCACCTTATAGGGTGCAAGAGTTCCTGTTGCTCTGATTTTTTCTGGGAAGCAGTGGGCAGGGAGGTGGATGCACAGAGGGTGTATCCAGGTGGGGAGGGTTTGTCTGTACCAGCAAATTAAACCCAGGACCTGGACACTGGAGGTCAGTTATTTGCAATTTTAAATTTTAGGGTTCTCTCCTATTTGATGTGCACCATGCAGCTCAGGGTGGTGGGTCCTTGCAGGAATAGTCTGTGTGTCCAGGCTGGAAGTTCACCAGGACATATCTCTCTATTTGCACTGAAAAACCAACCATGGGAAGGGCACAAGGCAGGATCCTGGTCTGGGATCATCCATGCTATTACATCATTCCCATGATCCCAAACACAGGTTTAGCCCAGACCAACTATCCCTCTCCCAGACAATTTCTGGGCGTGCTGGAGGGTTTAGCAGAGATGCTTTCCAGGAGGCACAGTGCCAGCCTGCTTTGGAGGAGGGTGAGCTCAGCCATATGGATGTGAGCTGTGCCCTGCTGCTCTGCCCTCGGAGAACTGGCCGTGACCCATTTTATTTCCTAGCAGGGATGTGGGCCCTGTGTCCCGGAGGTGTTGGATTTCTGTGCTGCCTCGTCAGGCTGTGCAGGCAAAGCTGCCCTTTGCCAGGTGTCTGGAAGTTTTAGGGGCTGTTAAGGAGAGAACTAAACCCCACTGGCTGCCACTGCTTCCCAGAAAGCCTGTGATGTGATCCAACATCCAGTGTTTTCTGGGCAGAAATAGCCCCAGATCCAGAGCATTGCACTCAAAACATGGGGGAAACTGAGGCACTGGACTCCTTTGACCCACTGGGCTCCCACAGGACCCAGATACTGGATTTATACTCAGGAAACCACTGCCAAAGAGGTGCTGTTTGGATGTGGGTGACTGGTTTGGGCTTTGCAAGTCGAAGCAAAAGCACAGTCAGGAGCCAGGCTGTGCATAAATAATAATGTGTCAGGGCTCAGAAAGGCTTGTCCCATACAATTTCAGGCACATGGTGGGATCCTTGGGGTTGTCCTGTGCAGGGCCAGCAGCTGGACACGATGATCCTTGTGTGTCCCTTCCTATTCAGGATCTTCCATGATCTAAACCTTGGAGGCCATTCCTTCTCATCCTGTCCCTTGTTCCCTGGAAGCAGAACCCCACCTGGCTCCAACCTCCTGTCAGGGAGATGGAGAGAATTCCAGGTCCCCCCTGAGCCTCCTTTTCTCCAGGCTGAGCCCCCCCAGCTCCCTCAGCTGCTCCTGGTGCTCCAGCCCCTTCCCCAGCTCCGTTCCCTTCTCTGGTAGTTCCTAATGTGGAGATTGCTGGAAACAGGGAGAGTTGTGGGAAATTATCATCTTACCCAGTTCCTACACTTTCCTTGGGAATCTGTTATTGACTGTTGTTGGAACCAACAAATGGATGAGTCTGACCCAGCACAGCACTTTCTGAGATCTCACATGATTTTATCCAGCTTGAACAATTCAAGGGAGTTCGGGTTTGGGACCTGACTTTGGACTTCTCATGGATGTTTAAATTCTGAGACAGCAACTTCCAGTGCACAACATGCAAAAGACTGTTCAGAGCCTGGGGAGGAGAAACATTTGGGCTCCAAGGGACTCCTAATATCCCAGAGAGAGCTTCACAGCTGCTGTGAGACTTCAGAGCTGTGCTGGAAGCTCCACCTTGCCACCTTGGGAGGTGATGTGCTCCCTCTCCCAGGACACATCCATATAAAAGCAGCCCTCCCTACAGGGAGCCTGGCTTATTCTTAATGTGTTGCAGGCCACATGGCTCCTAAAATTACCCCTTTCTCCAGACTTTCCAGCTCCCTGTGTGAACCAAAATGGCTCTTTTGAGTGGGGGACGGATTCTCTGGATGCTCCCAGAATTTATTTGGAGTTCATCTGCACAAGGGGGATGAGCAGCCCTGCTGCCTGAATAAAGAGCAGAGCTCTGCTGCTCTAAGTGGAGTTGATGTTAATGCAAAATGGCACAAAGTGGAGCAGGAGGAGCTCACCAGCTTCCCAGAGAGCTTCACCTGGTGGGAGCAGAGGCAGGAGCTGACCTTGAAGAAAACTCAGCTCAGATTTGGGTATCTGTGAGCCCCTGGAAAGGGATGTGTTGCTGCTTGGCATCGTGGCAAGGGCATTGGAATGGTGTGTGCACCTGGATGCACAACTGGATGGGGCTGGTTCAGGTGCTGGACAACCCTCTGAGAGGCAAATTGAGTCCCCTGACTAACATTTCCACTGAATTCTTCCTGTGGAGAGAGACTGGAGTTGGAGGCATGGGGCTGTTTTTTAATGTATATGCACAGCTTCTGTTTGACAAGACAAAGCACAAGATCCTCTCTTCCCTCTGAGTGGAAGCTGTTGTCACTTCCTTGAGGTTCTGCTCCTGTGAGCATCCTCTCCTGTCCTGCACCAGCCTCACAGCTGCCTGTTGCCCAAATTATCTGAGCCCTCATGATGAGACAGTAGGAATAACCAGCACAGGGATATTTTCTTCCTTTCTCCATCAATCCAAGAGTGTGGTTCCCTCCATCCAACAAAGGAGCATTTTTATTCCCTTTCTCCATGTCACTCCTGAACTGTTCCTAGCCAGAAACTCCCTGCTTGAAGCAGGGTTTGATTTAACCAGAGGCAACTCAACACTGTAGTCATGAGCCAGTTCTTGACACTATCAAGGCCTGGGAGATAAAGGAGCAAATTAAAAGGGAAGGGAATAAAAAAGGAGAGAGAGAGAATAATGATATA
Source organism: Calyptomena viridis (assembly GCA_013390005.1). Taxonomy (NCBI): domain Eukaryota; kingdom Metazoa; phylum Chordata; class Aves; order Passeriformes; family Eurylaimidae; genus Calyptomena; species Calyptomena viridis. The sequence goes on along the minus strand of WEIV01028666.1, from coordinate 491,962 downwards.
TATAAAAAAAATTCCTGTCCCCCAAGATCTGATTTCATGTTAAATGTTTTCATCTTTGGAGTGAGCATTAACAGCTGATCAGCAGTGTCTGCTCTATTCACTCTCTTGTAACATGCAGTTGTTCAAAGAGACAGGGAATACCATCTCCTGCAGGAGATGAAGGGCTGGTAACTGCCTGGATCTGGCTACCATGCAGGCTTGCCAGCCAGCCACGGGCTGCACGAGAGGGTTGGCTGCCTCTCTGATGCCACTGGAGCTTAAAAATTGGTGTGCCTGCATGGACACACTCAGCAAGAGAAAACTACAGCATTTCCTGCCATTTCTAAGTATCCCTGCCATTATTTTCACAGTCCCACCCAGACTCCTGCTTATGCCTAAGCTGGAATAGAGGCCAGATCTCCCACGGATGAAAAGAAATGCAAATTGACTGACCTTGGTGGAGCAGCTCTGATTTACAGCAGTCGTGGTGCCTCGGGCATCAATGTCACAGCCACGTGTTGATCCACAGTGTGGAAATGCTCAGATTGAAGAGGAAAGGGCCTCGAGTTGTGCCAGGGGAGGTTTAGATTGGACAAGAACCTTTGGAACAGGCTGCCCGTGGACACGGTGGAGTCACCATTCCTGAAGGGATTTAAAAGCCATGTGCGTGTGGCACTTGGGGACATGGGGCAGTGGTGGCCTTGGCAGTGCTGGGGGAATGTTTGGACTCAATGTCCTTAGAGGTCTTTTCTAACTTTAGTGATTTTGCAATTTCCATGTGGCCAAGTTGGAAGCAGTGAGGGAAATACTTTTAGATGGCCATTGGCTGATGTCTGGCACCTAAAACAGCTTTATCCTGGGACTTTCTGACCACATTGGACAAGTTTCCACCACACCAAACACCTGGCTTCCTATTCTATAGAATCCCAGAAACTGGACTTGGGAGAGTTGAGTGCAGTTGATCTTAAGGCAACTCTACCTGTTCTGTTCCCTGGTTTTTAAGTCCTATCCCATGAATTCTATAACCAGGGAAAATTGTTTCCTCCAGCTGACTTCAAGACATCATTGACAGATTACCCTAAAATTCCTGTTACCTCCAAACTCTTTTTAGGGTGGAAAGGGATGGTGAGGTAGTTCCTGGAGACCCAGCTTAGGTTTTGAAACAGAGGTGGCCTCAGCTGTGTGTGCAGACTTCCCAAAATGTAGCTGGATCTTCCTGCACCTGTGGAAGGTGTCTCTGCCCACGACAGGGGCTTGGAATGAGATGACCTTTAAGGTTTCTTCCAACTCAAACCATTCCATGGTTCTATGATTCTATGACATGGTCCCCCGTAAATGACAGAGACAAAGCAGGAGCTGATTTTAAGGTACCTCATGTTTAGGAAAGCTTGGGAACCCTCTAGGAATGGCAGCTGGCTCAGGGGTGGGCAAACTTTGCAACTCCTCGTGGAGAACTGTTTTTTCTACCTTGTGCCTCTCATTATTTCCTTGTTGAGGAACAGCTTTTGGGTTTGTTCTTCCTGCCACACGTTTTCACAAAGACCCAGTCTGCTACCTAATAAACTCAGCGTGTTGGCAGCCAATGGTCTGATACTTCTGAAGGAAGTGCCTCTGTTTCTACTAACACAGGCATCTTGATTTGTAAACAGATACTTAAGTGGGTGTTTTTAGTGGTATAGCAGATGGTCAATACAGCTGCCTCCTCTCCCTACTCTGCATTCACTCCCCTCCCCTACAATTGCAGTCTCTTGCCATTTTTCTCCGTAATGTGAATTTGGGATTTTTTCTTAAAAAAAAAAAAAATCAAAAAGAAGAAGATTACAAGAGGGAGAAAATTGCTCAGTGAATTTCAAGAGGGAAAAAAAACGGATGGTAACCTCAAATGCTACCTTAAAAGCACTGTGAGAGCTACCCACACACATCCTCACTTTGCTTGACTCTTCCCTGCTTGAGTAACTCTGGATCTCAATGGGACTGCTTGTGTGGGAAGAGCACAACGCTGGGATCGACTTTCCTCACGCACAGAAACTCGTGACTGATGCTCCAGTACAGCTCAAGTGTTCATTTTCCTCTCTGCTTGATGGAGTTAGTCACTGGTGCCTGAGTAGGTGCTTCCCTGAATCCTGCAGCGAGGCTTGGAGTAACCTCGGGATGAGGGGATGGTGTGGATCTCTCTCCAAGGGTTTGCTTGCTTTGGTGCAGGATTGGGGTCTCTGTAGGTGTTTGGGTCTTGCTGTTGCGTGTCTGCCTTGTGTTGGACTCGTGGTTTCTAAATTTACCTGCCTGTCTTCTGTGGGATCAATGATTTGGCAAAATCAGCCCCAAGTGGACGGTGGGGTTGAGGCCCCTGCCCTCCCAGGCCCTGCACCACACACCAACATCTCTCTCTTCAGAGGGGTTTTATTTCCCCAACACTTTAAATTTGCTTTTTGCTTGCTTTCAAGCTGTCATTTCTACTTCCCCTTCCAGCACAGCCCCATTGCGTGTTTGACACCTCCAGGAATCAGCACTTAACCTTTACAGACACATTAAAGCACTGGAGTGAGACTAATCCAACACTAGTCTGGGGGCTGGACTGACTTAAGCCACGGCTGCAGCTTTGAAAGCAAACCAGCCATCACCTCTCTCTTACAACAGATTTGGCTGGGGATCAAAGCCCAGGTGGGGTCATATTGAATAGTCTTTTTGTCCTTGGCAGGTTGTCACCCTCTGCAGTTCATCCCTAGGACCTGGAGATGCTGTCAGTGAAAGCAGGAGGGATGTGTTCAGCCCATCCAAGCCTGGGTCCTTCTCAGAGGGGCTTGTGGGTCAGTTCTTATCCCCACAACTTAAAACATCATAGGGTTGGCTGTCAGATCTCCTGAACTGACACTTGAAACCCATGAGGAGAGACCATTCCTGCTGATGGGTCAGAGCATGTGTCCAGCACTGCCTGAGGCAACTGGGAAGGTTCTGCCCCTGCAGCCCTTTTCCAAGAGGATTGCATTGAGGTGTAGGTCATTCCCTGCCACCTGGGCTGTGGTGGAGTCACATCCCTGGAGAGATTCAAAAGCCATGTGGATGTGGCATTTGGGGACATGGGGCAGTGGTGTCCTTGGCAGTGCTGGGGGAACAGTGGGATGATCTCGGAGGGCTTCTCCAACCTTAATGACTTTATGATTCTATGAGTCTCCTGAGAAAGCTGTCCAGGAATTTCTCAAGGCAGACTTTTATTTCCCTGCTGGAAAACACCAGTTCAGCCAAAAAAACCTTCCATTTCTAGGAGGGTGCTTATTCCAGGAATGTCTCCAGCAGGAACTGGATCCCTCTCAATTAATACTCTGGTGACCAGAGGACTAATTTAGAGGTTACTATTTACAGGTTTTCCCCATGATGCCCCCATGGGTACAATATGCTCCAGTATCCTGTAGAATCATGGAATAATTTGAATTGGAAGGGACCTTAAAGATCATCTAGTTCCAATCCTCTGGCTGCTCCAGGTGCCTTTTCCTCTCCAGCAGCAATTAGGAAAAACTGCAAGGAACAAATGTAATTTCCAACACCGGAAGCATTTTAGGGGAGCTTGGGCACACACAAAGATGTGAATGCACAAGGAATATTTACATCCAGGGACTGCCCCTTCCTTGTCCTTACCTGTCTTGCTGATGAGGTCTGGATCCTGCTGGTATATAGGATGGAGCTTGGCTCTAAATCCGTCTGGGAAAACAGCACTGCTTGGGTTAATGGAGCCAGTGGAGGGATTTACACAAAGGCAGAAGGACTCAATTTTTCCCAGGAACAGGGCTTTGCTGAAGGGTCTGCTCCTCTTTCTGCCCCCAAGGAGAATATCTGGCCCAGGACTCCACTGCCTTGCTGTTTCCTGGCTGGAATGTCATTGTGTAGGGATGGCCACGGCTCCCGGCTCCTTCCCGAGCCTCTGGCCTCCATCCATGGCTATAGGAGGACTCTGTGCAATGGCCAGAGCTGCCTGTGCTTCTGTTCCCTGGACCTGAGCCCAGCCCATTTCCCTCCCCAGCCCTCCTTCCCATGAATGAAATGGAGGGATTTGGCCGGGTGCCCAAACCCTCCGGGTTTTTATCAATGGGATCAACAGTTTGTCAGATCCGTGGTGATGAGTCACAGTGAGATCCCGTTACTGTTGGCTCTTACCTCGTGTGGAGCAGGTCACCCTGCTCCAGTCACTGCTGGGATTCAGGGATCTGCCTGGAAAGGGGTGGCCTGGACCCTGGAGAAGAGAAAGCTTCAGGGTGACCTAATTGGAGCCTTCCAGTACCTGCAGGGAGCCAACAAGAAAGAGGGAGAGAGACTATTGGCAAGGGCCTGGAGTGACAGGACACAGGGAATGGCTTCAGACTGACAAACAGTAGGTTTAGATGGGATATTGGGAAGGAATTCTTGGCTGTGAGGGTAGTGAGGCACTGGTACAGGTTGCCCAGAGAAGTTGTGGCTGCCCCATCCCTGGAAGTGTCGAAGGCCAGGTTGGATGGGGCTTGGAGCAACCTGGGATAGTGGAAGGGGGCCCTGCCCATGGCAGGGGGGGGGGCTGGATGAGCTTTAAGGTTTCTTCCAACCCAAAGCATTCCATGATTCTATGGTGACACATGTGCATGCTGGGACAAGTGGCATCCTGCATGTTCCCTCTTCCCAAGGGCAGCCATGCAGGGATGTGGTCCCTTTTTGGAGGAGGACATGAAAAGGTGGCTCACACATGCAGGGAAGACCCAAAAAAGCAGATGTGGCCCAGATCTGCACAGTGCTACAGCTTGTCCATGGTGGTCTCGGAGATGGGGTGGGGTCATGGGCACAGAATGGGGAGGACATGGTCACCCAGGAGGTGAGTGCTGAGCCACCTGACAGAGCTCCTGTCCCATCAGTGGCTCACAGAGCTGAACAACCACCGCTTTTCCCCATGTTCTGAAATTCAGCGGCTTCACCTCAGGCACTGTCAGTCTCAGACTCCCCAAGATGCACATCAGGCCCTCAGAAAGTAACTAAAATGATGATCCTAAAGGTCTTTGCCAACCTAAAGAATTCTATCATTCCACGATTCTAAATCTAGGCGAGTAGAGAAAAAGTCATCAGCATTCCATTTTTTATTATTATTTTTTCCCTTAGGTGTCAGAGCCTGGAGGAAAATTTTCAAGTCAAATCTCACCTCAGGGACATTTTAAATGCTTCTCTTTGCCCGAGAGGTGCAAAATTCTGTTTCCAAAGCTTTCATGTTTGATTTTGGTCTTTCACCACAGCGACTATCAGCTTTATTTTGATTTCCTAAGGAAACCAGACCTATGTGGGGATGGAGGGTGTCAGTCAGCAGCTGAGAACCCCTTGCATCTTTTAAAGGTGATTTGTCCTTTCACACAACCAGGCTCATAGAAAGAGAATAGGAAGCAGTTAGCACCCTCAGTGAAGGAGAAAGCAGCCCAGGAACATCCCCCTCTTAAATTCCAGCCAAAGCACCCATTAGAGAGACTTTATGAGTGTCACAGCCTTGGGTAAATCTTTCAGTGGAGTTTGTGCTCTGTTGGCAACTAGAAAATCCACCATCCCTTGGAAACCAACCTGGCTTTGCTCTTCTCAAAGAGCAGTTTGTTTTCTTGGCTGCTTTGTAGCATAGGGAGAGGTCTGGTCATGATTTCATGTTAGAGGATGTAAAGGAACACTTTGGGAGGCAAATGGGAAAAGCAGGTTTTTTTGAACCCTGTGAGAACCTTGAAATTTCCCAGCAGTTGCAATAATGGCAAAGCTGATGTTGCCTTGATTGTTTATGGCTTTTATTTTCCATTACCTCATGTGGATGGCAAGTGAAACTTAAACTGGATTTGTGCACAGCACTGAGGGACACAAATTGTCATGGAAGGGAAGTCCATAGGGGAGGATTAGGGGTTTATCCCTCTGGCTGATACAGCAAAAGAAAGATGTCCAGCTTACAGGCATCATCTGCACATCTGGACATCCTTTCTGAATTTTCCTCAAGTCAGGAAGGTTTGAAAGTACCAAGATGGAGCTTTTCTAAACCTGATGCTCAGCACGTGATGTGCACTGGGGAACTGCAAGGGGGGGGCTCAGACCTAAAACCTGACTGTGAAGGACAAGCAACACCTTAATCCTAAAATCATGGAATGGTTTGGGTTGGAAGGGATCTTAAGGCTCATCTTGCTACAACCCCCTGCCATGGGCAGGGACACCTTTCACTATCCCAGGTGGCTCCAAGCCCCATCCAATCTGGCCTTGGACACTTCCAGGGATGGGGCAGCCACAGCTTCTCTGGGAAACCTGTTCCATATCCTAACAAAAATCCTGGCTTTCCCGATTTCAGCCAGAGAAATTTTTCCATAAGGGTAAGTTTTTGGAGGCTGAAGGAGCTGAGATAGAGCATTTTGGATCAGGACAAGTCACACCAGGAAAGGGTTTGTTTTAACAGGGTTTCAGAAGAGCCCTCCCATCTCAGCTTCTGAAGGCCCCTCTTTGCCACCAGCTGTGGTCCATCCATGGTCTGAAAATCATTTCTAAGTGGCTTGCAAAGGAAAAAAATAAAGTGTGAGAATTGGAAATTCATCGGGTATTTGGCCCAGAAAATATTCCCTCTCACAGCAGTAGTTGTAGAACTCTTCAGCTGTGAAGGGCTGAGATCCTGGGGTCACTTGGGCATCCTTGGGAAATGGCAGGTTGAACACTCCTCCATTTGGAGGGGCTTTTGGAGCACGTTGCTCCCAGGTTTACCTGGAGCAAACACAGCTGATGAATATTGAATCACTGATGGTAAAAGGCAGGTGGAGGTTTGTGGATAAAATGTCTCTTCTGTGGGAAGACCATGATGTGCCAAAACCCAGTGGTGTTGCTTCTGTTTGTCTGGAGCAGATTTTCTGGAAGGTCCTACCTGGCATGGCCATCTGCCCCATGGAGAAATAAATGGAGCAGGGATTCAAGCCTTCCACATCTGAAGCACATCTCACTCACCAGGCTCATCCAGGGCTGGCCTGAGCCTCCTGTTTTATGAGAACTGAGGAGGTTGTTTCCCATCAGCCCATCTCCTCTTTGTCTCAGGAACATTTACCCAAAAAACCTTTCCCTCCTCCACAGACATAATTTCCCATCACCTCTCAAATACCTCCCAGCAGTCTGTACCCCAATCCTTGCCCCATAACCCACGTGGGACCACAGCAAGGGGTGGGATGGGGGAGGTCATGAACCTCCACCTTGTCTTGCACAAAACTCCCCCCAAATTTCCCCCCGAGCTCTTGGGTAGGACATAGCCCAGCACAGTGGCAGCTGTGTGTCAAGGAGAGTAATTTCATTTCCAGCTCCCACTCCCTGAGCATCTGGTTCCCTTCCCTGGAGAGCAGTGGGATTGCTTGAGCTTCCCACAACCCATCAGACAAAACCAGCCCCCACCTCCCTCTCAGGCCCATTCCCTCTCACTCCTGCCTGCTTAGACCCATTAAGTTTTTGATCTTGCTCATGTTTACAATCTCCATTTACTGTTGCTCCGTTCTTATTTCTCCTGTTTAATTCCTCTGCCCACATCATTGGTGATTCAGCGGCAGGAAGGCAAAGAGGCCCTCTGGGCTTTTGGGTTTTGCCTTTGGGGAGTTTTTTGAGCATTTCCTGGAAGGTTCATCGTAGCTGAGGCCTTGTGTGATGTCTGTGGGGTTGGACCTGTGCTGCTGCAGCAGAGATGGGCTGATGGATGATCACAGAATCACAGAATAAGCTGAGTTGGAAGGGACCCACAACGATCATGGAGTCCAGCCCTTATCCTGGCACAGGACCATTCCCAAGAGTCACACCAGGGGCCTGAGAGTATCATCCAAATGCTCCTTGAGCTCTGGCAGCCTTGGGGCTGTGCCCACTGCCCTGGGGAGCCTGGTCAGTGCCCAACCACCCTGTGGGGGAAGAACCTTTTCCTGAGATCCAACTTAACCCTCCCTTGACACAACTCCAGGCCATTCCCTGCTCCTGTCCCTGGTCCCCACAGAGCAGAGCTCAGTCCCTGCCCCTCCTCTTCCCCTCCCAAGGAAGCTGCAGGAAGAACAGATAATTTATGTTTGCAGATGTTGCTTTTAGATGAGGGCTTTTACTAGTTTTTCCCTTGTCCAAACAGGTCCCAAATGCCATCTGAGGTTCCCTCAGGCTGTGCCCTGAACTCACTCCAGGAGGTCAAATGTGCTCAAGTCAGGGCTGAACCAAATAAACCTCTGCCCATGTTGTCACTTCAGTGAGAGAAACCTCTTCCACCCAACCCATGTGGTTTTGCTATTCCCCTCCTCCAGTTCAGCAGCCACACTGGAATGCCATGTGTCCCACCATCTACACAGACAAGGGACGTGGTATTCCTGACTGACACAACAGGAAAGTGAGTCCCATTCAGGTGACAGCAGAGACCAGCATCCAACAGGCCTATTTTGGTGGATTAAAACTGTGTCAAAGGAGACAGTGGGGATGGTGCAATCCCTGTCCCTGCTTCCTTCACTGGTGCAAAATCTCTCTGTCCCATCCCTACCTTTGCTGCATCCCCCATATTTCAGGAATCTTTCTCTCCACCAGCTCCCAGGCCTGCCCAGGCATTTACCCAGCAGAAATACGACTTTTAATTACTACTTTTTATTACTTCCTTTTCATAATTGCACTGGGGGCTCTCTGCTGTTCTGCTTTAATCTGCATCCTGAGAAATCACTTTCTCAGGCACAATCTACTGGATGAGAAAGGGAAATAAGGCTTTCAAACAGCAGCAATGGGCTTGTTGGCAGCAGAGAAATGTGAGATCTGCTGTAATACATGTAGGAATATCATGGAATGGTTTGGGTGGGAAGGGAGCTTAAGGCTCATCTTGCTATAATCCCCTGCCATGGGCAGGGACACCTCCCGTTATCCCAGGTTGCTCCAAGCCCTGTCCAACCTGACCTTGGACACTGCCAGGGATGGAGCAGCCACAGCTTCTCTGGGCAACCTGTGCCAGGGCCTCCCCACCCTCACAATAAAGAATTACTTCCTAATATCCCATCTAAACCTCCGCTTTTTGAGTTTAAAACCCACTCCCCTGTGTCCTGTCCCTCTCTGGCTGTGCATCTCCTCCCAAAAGCCTTGAGGGAGTGGACAAACTCCTGCAGACCCCCCTGGCCTGGTTGTTGCCCACCCAGCTGCCTTTGTGCTGATGTTTCCACAAGATCTGGTGCTTTGGTGCTCACAGAGGCACTAATTGGATTAAAATATCAGCGTTAAGACTTTCACAGGGCAGCCCCTCCCTCCACCCCACCGGGGCTCAGTGCCCTGTCATTACCATTTATAAGGATTCTGGAATTGTTCACTGTCTGCCATCCACAGAGGGGGATCATTCAACAGGAAAACCCTCGGACAATGCCAACATTTATCCCTCAACATGGGGAAGTGGAAGCCAACTGTGGGGGTTTTAATGGGGCCAGGGCTGAATGGCTGGAGGCAGGAGCAGGGATGAGGAGCACGCTGAGAAAGGAAGGGTTTGTCTCTTTGGTTTTGGTTTTTAAAAGCTGCTCAGCCTTCAGGTCTGGGGGGAAAGAGGAGATTTGGTGCTGCAAACACTGAAGGGATGGCTGTCCTTGCTTTCAAAGGGAAAAGGTGTGAGGTAAATTCATGGACACACGGCAGCTCGGGGATGTGGGTGTGGTGCTTAGACCAAAGGATCTCAAAGAGGAGATTGGGGTGAACAAAGAGCTTCTGTCAGCAGTGGAGACACCTCCGGTCATCCCACCCATGACAGGTGTCCAAGACACACAGGAACAGCCACTTTTGGAGGCAAGTGATCCCAAGGAGAGTTGCCCAGAGAAGCTGTGGCTGCCCCATCCCTGGAAGTGTCCAAGGCCAGCTTGGAGCCACCTGGGATAGTGGAAGGTGTCCCTGCCCATGGCAGGAGGCTGGAACAAGGTAGGCTTTCAGGTCCCTTCCAACCCAAACCATTCCAGGATTCCATCCTAGTCCAGCATGACCTGCATGGAACCCACAGAAACAGCCAGGCACCTCCTGGGCTGGATATTCCCTCTGTATGGACACAGGGTGGGTGAGTGGGAGTTGTGTGGTGAATCACAAAGCTCTCCAACACAACCAGCTCCAGCCCTTGCCAGAGAGGCTCCTTCTCACAGCAGAGCCCCTGAGCCATTAGGTTTCTTTTAGACTAAAGCAGCGTGTAATATATAATTGATAATGGTTATTCCTGGTACACTCCTTGTAATGAAATTTTAATGCTCGGGACAGCTCTGTGTGTGTGAGTGTGAGACACAGAGCTGGATCTCCAGGCAGCCAAGTACAGCTCCTCAGCAGTTGTTCTGGCAACCCAGGCCATCTGAGCTGGTTTCTCAATGCCAATGAGGTCAACCCCATATTTTCCTGGTTCTGGTATTCCCACCAAGGCCAAAAGTTCAGAGTTTGGAGTGGACTCTGTTCCCAAGAGTGAAAACATGACTCCACATGGTGCACAAGAGTCACCCATGCCAGTCCCTTCCTGCTTGCACTGGGAATTTGGCTGCCCATAAGTAACATCTCCATCACCTTTGGGCCCACCAGGGAGAAGCTCAGCTGGAAGCAGCAGGATCTCACCCCCCAGCAAACTGCCTTTTAGTAAGTTGAGTGATTTGGGCCCCAGCTTGCCTTTCTCTTGGCACTGACAAAGTTGTCTTACAAACAAATTCCAGCAGTGACAGTATGATGCTTCTTTTTTTTTGCAGGGGTGATAATTAACTCCCTCTCCAAGGTTCCAAGGTTCCCCCTGAGCTTTGTTTTCTCCTCCAATAATTTCTTTCCATAGGCCAGGGCAGGCAGCAGTGTATATAATTCCCTCCTTCCTGGTATCCAACCCTGAGCCCTAAGTGGAAAGCACAAGGATCTTGCCTTCAGACCTAGTTTGCCCAGATTAATGGGAATGAGGAAAATAAGTCATCATACCCTCTCCTGTACCCAAGTCTTTCTGCTGGTTGTGGATCTCACCTTCCTTTCAATGTGCTCTGGTCTAACCCCTTTCCCATTTCTGTGTCCTGCTACAGCAGAGTTCAAAATGTTGTCTCAGATTATGGCCAAGAAAAGTGATCCAGAAAATCTGGTTTCCCAAACTCTCTATAATGAGTTTTTCGGAATGTGCAAGTTTTGACTGGAGCTTGGTTGGGGCTGTCCACCCCACTTGGACCCTCTGATGGCTTTTGTGGAAACAAGACCATGGGACAGTCTTTGTTTTAGGAAAAGGAAGATGAAATATGTCCCCTCTCCCTACCTTTGTCTGCCTCCCTTTCTCCTTTCTACCCAGATACCTGTTTTTGTGATGTTTGTGAGGATATAAGATTGGAACAAAATGGGACAACCTGTCAGTTGGACAACCTGATCTAGCTGGAGATGTCCCTGCTCATTCCAGAGCATTGGACTACATGATCTTTAAAGGTCCATTCCATGATTATATGATCAGTGTTGGCTCCATGTAGCAGCTGCTCCTGGGTCCTCTTTAGGACCCATATGGTGGGACAATTTGGGACAGCATTTACTGGTCTGGGCCAAGACTATGCTGGCAAACAAAGTCCTCCCAACACCCTGCTGGTCACTGGTGCCAAGGACTGGGATGGGGAGAAGACCTGCAAGAGTTGGGTGGGTTTTTGACTCTTTTCCTGTGCTCCAGGTTACACAGATACCATGTTTGCCCATTAGCAACACAACAAGTTGTGTTTATTTTGGGAAGTAGGTTGGATGTTAGGAGAAGATTCTTCCCCCAGAGGGTGGTTGGGACTGAACAGCTCCCCAGGGAATGTCACTTCCCAAGGCTGCCAGAGCTCCAGGAGTGTTTGGACAATCCAGGGACAGGGTGGGATTGTTGGGTGTTCTTTATGGGGCCAGGAGTTGGACTGGATGATCCTTGTGGGTCCCTCCCAACTCAGGATATTCTACAATTGGGTGATTCTACATCATTCCTGCCCTTTATTCCCACACTGCTCTTGCTCCCTGCAAACACCTCTAGAAGTGTCTGAGTCTCTGTGAAGTGGGTTCATGTCCTTGGTGGCTGTTTAGCCAAAATAGATGGCATTTGAATGTGTCCCCTGGAGCAGAGGGTGGACAACTGAAAAGGTGTTCTGTGAGTCACCATCTAATTTCATTCATTGATGAAATCACTGCTGCTGCTTCGGGCACTTGCCCTGACTCAGCCAGGGCACAGATGAATTGAAAGCACTGGCAGCACATGGACTCAGGCTTACCCAGGCCCTGCCAGGGCTGAGTGATTGATTATTGGGAGTGGTAAATCAAACAGAGCCAGGACACAAGGGCTGAGGTTCAGCCTTTCCTGCCCTTACATTTCCACCACCATCCCCAGCACTGTTCCAGTCCTGACAAACTCAGACTTACCCAAACCATCCCTGGCACAGCTCAGGCGTTGGCACAGGCCAGGGACCAGCCCCAACAGGTGGTTGGGATGCAGCCACCATCCTTGGGAGGGTGAGAAGGGTTAATACTGTGGGCATGGCTGGTCTCAGGGATGGAGATCAGGCTCCACAATGGGCTTATTCCATTGTGGAGGTGTAACCTCAGCATCAGGCTGTGAGAGCTGGGAGTGTTCAGCCTGGAGAAGAGAAGGCTCTGGGGAGATAGTAGAGTCCCTTCCAGTGTCTAAAGGAGCTCCAAGAGAGCTGGAGAGGGACTTTGGTCAAAGGTCTGGAGGGACAGGGCAAGGGGGAATTATTTCAAACTTACAGAGGGCAGGATTAGATTAGATACTAGAGGGAAATCCTTCCACAGAGAAAGCAGAGGGAAGAGGGAAGGTTTGGCTGAGGAATTGTTTAAACTGAGTTGATCTCAGAAGTGTGATGGAAACTGTGATACCCACATGGAGCAAATGAGGCTTCCATGAAATAAACTGGGACTTTTTACATGGGCAAGCAGTGATGGGACAAGGGGGGATGGCTTTAAGCTGAAGGAGGGGAGATTTAGATGAGATTTTAAGAAGAAATTCTTGGCTGTGAGGGTGGGGAGGCCCTGGCACAGGTTGCCCAGAGAAGCTGTGGCTGCTCCATCCCTGGAAATATCCAAGGCCAGGTTGGATGGGGCTTGGAGCAACCTGGGATAGTGGAAGGTGTCCCTGCCCATGTCAGGGGGTTGGAATGAGTTGAGTTTTAATGTCCTTTCCAATTCAAACCATTCAGTAATTCTCTAATTCTATGATCAGCTCTGGCCTCAAGCACGTGGAGAGTTTTCCGCTTTGCCTTTCCTGCATCCCAACTGCTCTCAGCACCCATCTCTTGCCACAGCCATTCCTCAGAGCTGGATCAAAGACACAATCCCCAACTCAACAGGTTTCTTTCTGCTCCAAGACTCAATGGCAATTTGGAGCTTCCTCCAAGCCTCCAGCCCAAGGGTGTTGGATTGCTGTGAAATCCCACGTAGGATGCAGAGGCACCACGGGCTCTGCTTTGTGCTGGGGTGGGTGAGAGCTGCATCCGACAGGCTCCTGTGAGCCAACCGTTGTCACGGTAACCGGAGAGTTGGTGCGGAGGCGGAGAGGGGATGCCGAGAGTGCGGGGGATTCGGGGAAGCAGGGGGGCCGAAGGGCTCTCCCACCATCCCTCCATGCAGAGATTCCCCCAAGGCATGGTTTCCATGCCGATGGTTTCCACGCCAGGGCTCGGCAGTTTGCCGGCTCGGCTCCACCTCACTGGAGAGGCTGAAGTTGATGGATTGGTGTGCACTGCTCCTTCTCCAAGTCGACCCCTTCCTCCCTGTAGCACCGAAAAAAAAGAGGAAGAATAAAAAGGAGCAGGAAAGTGGGGAAAGAAAGAGGATTCAGAGGTGTATGGAGGAGTTACATCGAATTCCCACTGTGCCCGTGCCTGTGATTCCGGCGTTGCCAACGTAACAGCATCATCCATCACGACCTGAGTGCTTGAGGGCAAACACAGTCACCCCTTCCTCTGCCTTCCCCAGCAAAGAGCCTGCTCCCCTCCTTGCCCCTCTTCAGGGAGCCCTGAGAGGTGGAACACCATGGATGTGACACAGGATCACCACCATGGCAGGCAGGACACAGCCCTCATCCTGCTCTGAAACTCTGTTGGCCACTGGAATGCTCGCTGGCTTCCCACAGGGAGACCCCAGAGAGGCCACCAAGGGTCATATGTGGCCTCTTGCTGCGGTTCAAAGGTGATGATGGCAGGGAGCAGAGGTTCACATGTGGAAATTGGGGCCTGTGAAGGGAATGTTGCAGTGCAGCCATGGGTGTGACCATGGCAACCCAGACTCTGGGGAGGCCTCTGGGATGTGCTCACTCCCAGGTCGAGCCCTGCCTGGGTCTGGGCCTGTGTGAGTTGTGTCAAGGACCATTTTAGGTGCTTTGGAGGGGGTGATCAGTTCCCAGTGAGTGACAGTGACTCGTGACTCTGGAGGAAGCTGTGGTGGCCATGGCTCTTGCCAATGGCTGGGGTGGAGGAGAAGGTGACTCCAGGAAGGTGCCACACTCCTCACCAGGATCCAGCCCCATGGCCCAGCTTCTCCAAATCTTCCCATTCCTACATTGCCTGGCTGAGGATGTTCCCATTGCTTTCCATGAATTTTTGTGAGGGTGCTGCAATCTGCCTTTGACCAGCCAAAGGCAAAGTGAGGGAATTGCATTTATTAGGAGAGTTGATGAGACCACCATGAGAAACTGAAGTTATATGATCTTACTGCATCACTGTGGGGTTAAGAGTCCTCATGACAGGGGCTGGGTGCCCAGAGAAGCTGTGGCTGCCCCATCCCTGGAAGTGTCCAAGGCCAGGTTGGACAGGGCTTGGAGCAACCTGGGATAGTGGAAGGTGTCCCTGTTCATGGCAGGGGGTTGGAATGAGATGAGCTTCCAACCCAAGCCTTTCTATGTTTCGAAGGTGTCAGGAGTCAAGAGTGCAGTTAAGAGAGAACCACAGCAGCCCTGGCTTGGAAAACACATCCCTGGCTTGGTAAATGCATCCCTGGCTGAAAACATGCCTCTGCTGGGATTTCCAATCAGTCTCTAAACACAGTGGAAATCACAGGCATATTTATTCACTTCCAGTTCTTAATCCTGCATTGAACTTGATGGTGGTGATGGATATTAGGGCTGATTGGACATGGCCGATTATTATTATTACTATTATTATTATTTTGCCAGCTGCAGGGTGTATGACTGGCTCTTGCAGCACTCTGCCTCTTCACTGCCACTCAAGTGACTCCTG